>JAWZYT010003065.1:0-41750 GCA_034508575.1 Petrolisthes manimaculis | reverse complement strand
ACACACTGCAGATAGAATCACACACACACACACAAAAGCACAAGCCAGCATACACTCGGCATATAGACACACACACACACTGTATTACATTTCCTTCTTTCTGCTCGAGGAAGTAAAAAAATAAAAGAAGCGTTTCAGAGAAATCCAAAGGAGAAAAAGGAAATGGTGCTTAGATAACTCAATGAAAACTGGAGATAATAGGAGAGGGAGGGAGAGAGAGAGAGGGCGGGGTTGGTGTGTGTGTGTGTGTGTGTGAGAGAGAGAGAGGGAGGGGGGCATGAAGGGAAGGACGTGCACGGGAGATTGGGGGTAGGGTGAGAGAGAGAGAGAGAGAGAAAGTGAGAGGAAGCGTAAAGCGAGGAAAAATGAAGATCACCAAAAATTCATGTTTGTTGAGTAAACGTTGACATTGTAGAGAGCTATATCAGGGTTAGAGCCGGAGGGGGTGTACAGGCCACGTCAAGTGAGCAGTGGTGGCCGTTTGTGCAGATGTACACACCGTAAAACAGACCTGTGTGCGGTTGGCTCATATTTTTTTTTTGTGTGTGTGTGGGTGTGAGTGTGTGTGTCAGTGTGTGTATGTGTGTGTGTGTATGTGTGTGTAGGTGTGTGTGTGGCTAGGTGTGTGTAGGTGTGTGTATGTGTGTGTGTGTAGGTGTGTGTATGTGTGTGTAGGTGTGTGTGTGTGTGTGATATATACTTTATGGACAGGTGGGCGATGTATGCAATAATTTTTATTCGCAATGCAGGTGATAATAGTGCACGACTAAAAGATAAATATCTGTGATCATTCTAATCATGACTATCTGACACGAAAGACTCAAAACATATTCACTCATGGCCAAGATATATATGTATGGCCTTGATATTCACACATTCCATGCTGTTGTAAAAATAATTGCCTTTTCATCATCTCCTTACTTACTTACGAAATCCTCTCTACAGATATTGTTCTGTTTTTTTAGGTACTGGACGTTGTTGACATTCAGGTGTTTGTTTGGGTTGGACAGAGGTGTGGGCAGGTGTGATACATGGATGTGCATAATTACCTCCCTGATGAAGGTGTGTGGATTACGTATGTACCTCTGTTTTTGTGAGGTCGGGGAAATAATGTATGTACAGTACAGTGACAAATGTGTATGAAGCAGTGACGTTGTTGGTTGCTAATCTCAGTCTTTGTTGTCACACATGCGTAGTTTATCATAGTTTGTGTTTGATTGGTTAAGGGTGTGTAGGAATAGGGAACAGGCTTGGGGGGGGGGGGAGGACTGGGGGTTGCGGGAATAAGGGGACAGGCTTGGGGTGTGTAGAAAGCCTGTCCCCTATTCCCACACTCCCCTAACCCCACCCTCCAAGTTTGTCCCCCAATTCTCGCAACCCACAACCCCCCCCAAGCCTGTCCCCCTATTCCCGCACCCCCTAAACAGCTCTGGAGTGAACTATAAAATATGTATGGTGGTCGGACATCTTTGCCTTTGTAAATATTTAATATGTTATAAAGGTCAGTACCGAGCCTGAGTGATTATAAAAGACATACAACATATCTGTCAAGCCTCAGGTAGATAATTATAAATTCATGATGAAAAGTATATGTTAGACAATGGAGTATACTGTATATTCTATTGCATATCAACACTCATTGATTGGATTGGTATGATGGGAACACTAGAAGGTAATGTATTCCTGATCCCCATATGAAGGATGAAATGAAAAAAAATATATACACTACACTCCGCATAATGGAGAGATTCCTCAAACCTCTTATGACAGAATAGGCATAACATTTCCTCGGGATAAAGTGCGTATGTATGTTAAAGGCAGGACAGAGGACAAGAGACTGACAAAGAGGGTACATGAAAGTGAATAGAAGAGCAGCATTGGGAAACCCAGTAGATCTCGCTGAAAGGATGAGATGATGAGATGCGCCAAGGTGATAGAGATAACATGGAAGGATGGATGGGAGGGCGAGAATATAGGGACGGGAAAACGTGGAAGGATGGGAGGGCGAGAATATAGGGACGGGAAAACGTGGAAGGATGGGAGGGCGAGAATATAGGAACGGGAAAACGTGGAAGGATGCGAGGGCGTGAATATAGGGACGGCAAAACGTGGAAGGATGGGAGGGCGAGAATATAGGAACGGGAAAACGTGGAAGGATGCGAGGGCGTGAATATAGGGACGGGAAAACGTGGAAGGATGGATGGGAGGGTGAGAATATAGGGACGGGAAAACGTGGAAGGTCTATCTGTCGTGAACGTCTCCTTTGAGGGATATGATGTCTGGCAACACAAAGATGTATAATATTATATACAACATGTCTGAATTTAATATGTTTTAAGTATCTAATATTTTTCCCGTAAGAGGCAGAGATACAATCGTCCTTCCCAGTAAGTGCAAAACCACCATCAACTCCTTTCCTTGCTCTCAATACACTATCACACTATATTTTTTGGGCAATCGGTTAGCAATCACTTTTTTTATTATCATATGCGTTTCTGTCCATCGCTCACTTTCACTGCCATCACACACAAGACCCTACAGTAGATAACAAATATTGGGACTGTAATGTCGGCCGTAAAAGTCTGCCGTTTCACCCGCCTCACTGGACCCTCGATATTCATACATAAACTCGAGAATGGTTGGCTAAGAAATCGTGTGTATATCTGCCAATAGAGAACACAATGTGAAGCTTATAATAATATATGGTTGTACTGGCGGAGGGTGAAGTGCAGGAGTGAGAGCCATCTGTTGGCAGATTTATTCACCTTTTCTACACCTAACAAACAATCTCGGGTCCATGAATAATAAAACACCACGGGTGTTGGTGAGGCAGATTGAGGCGATAATATAGATCATTGACCACAAACTGCACGTGTCAAGAAGCAGTCGTAACCGGTGTAAGTGTCTGTCTTGAAGAGGACAGATGCTGACGAGACACACAACATAGGAGTTCGTGTGAGCTGTCTGAAACTCGAAGCTAAAGTTTGAATCACATTGGTGTTATGCCTACCCGGGGCGAATCCTCACAGTGGTATTATTAATTAACCAAATACGAGAGTTTTCGTGTCTCATTCTAATTCATGTATCGTTAGGTCAAGTATATTTAAGGGGAGAGTATATTTTTGATTGATTGGAGTGCCTTGATTCCTCCAAAATATGCCAGGAAACAGGACCAGATGAACAAAAAATAATGGTGTTCTATTGCCTGGAATAGTTTGGAGGAATCGGTTGCTGCAGATTCGACAACACTGTACTTCCCCCCTTAAGCTGCTGTGAACTGGTTACCCGAAAATTAATACATAAAATTCCTCAGGGTTTGCTTGTGGGACATAAAAAAGAATCAGTGTCTTTCAATTTTTACCAACAACATCACATATTCCTTAATATTTACTGTGTGCTCAAATGATTGAATATGCGCGCGTGAGTGGGCATATATTTTGTTTTTATACATGTGTGTGTGTGTATGTGTGTGTATGTGTGTGTGTGTGTGTGTGTGTGTGTGTTCGCTTCTGATCCCCTGTGCACATGTGATAGTGACGTGAATGAGACAGCTGTTTGTGACGGCGACTAGATGCCCGTGTTTATAACCAGATGGCAGGTCTTTGTGCCGCAATCAAAGAGAGAGAGAGAGAGTGAGAGTGAGAGTGAGAGTGAGAGTGAGAGTGAGAGTGAGAGTGAGAGTGAGAGTAAGAGTGAGAGTAAGAGTGAGAGTGAGGGTGAGAGTAAGAGTGAGAGTAAGAGTGAGAGTGAGAGTGAGACAGAGACATTATTCAACCTTCATAATACTCATTGCTCCCCACAGCAATGTTCAACCAATATTAATGCCAAAACACACCAACAGACTTGCACTCACTCCAACACTCCACAACCACGAAAAAAAAACACTCAAATTTCCACCATTCATTCACGCACTCACTCATTCACTCACTCACTCCTTTCAGTTCATATCACTAACCAACCAACCAAACATGAACATTACCAATATGAATACTAAACATACCAGCAGACTCGCAATCTCTCCATCCTTCACACACACAATCCAACGAAAAACACTCGATTCTCAATATCATTCACTCCCTTCTTCCATTCTCTCAGTCCACATCAATATCCACCCCCAAAGGAAGCTCAATACCCAACCACGTCCCATGCCAGTAAAGTAATGGTGCGACCTTTCCAAACCTTGTAATAATATCAATCAATACTTAGGTAAAAATGTCAGCAGGTATCTTGGGAACCCTTTCTGTGGACGAGGGTATACAAGTGTGGAGCGGGAGGCAGCCACACCCCTGTCAAATATTATGTATAGATAAGAGAAATTAATTTACGTTCGACTGCCACCACGCCAGCCATCTACCTCAGTCGAAGGCCTTGTCACCGGTCTGCTCTTCCACTTGCTTCTCCTCTTCTTCTTCCACTTGCTTCTCCTCTTTTTCCACTTGCTGCTTCTTGCATCTTCTTGCACCTCCTTGCATCTTCTTGCATAACCTTGCATCATCTTGCATCTTCTTTCATCATCTTCATCTCCTCCTCCTTGCATCATTTTCATCTTCATCTCCTCCTTCTCCATTTCTCCTATATTTTTGCTGTACCTATATCGGTCACTTCCTTCCTTTTTTTCCGCTTTCCATCCATGCTTCTATTGTATTTCATTTTCTACTCTAATTTTCTCTAAAAAAATGTCATCACCCATTTTTCTTTCCATTATTCTTTTCTAATGTCCTGTCCTTCATCGATTTCCCTCTATCTCGCTTCATTTTCAATTCGCATATTATTCAGTTTATTTGTTTTTATTCCACCTCTTCCCCTTGTCAGTCACCATTTTCTCACTCATTTACTGCTTCCACTTTCCCAATTTCACTTCTCTCAGTTTTGATCATTTTCTTTCTCTCATTCCACCATTCCTCTCCTCTCACCTCTCGCCCTCACCCTCACTCACCTCTCGACCTCATCCTCACCCTCACTCTCACTTCTCCATTTACTTATCCTTCCTTGTTTGCTTCAATCCTTGCTATCCGTTCCTCTGGGCAGCGGCACTAAGTGTAATGGTTGTTTCTGGGAAAAAGATATCAGTCGACCTGATATTAAGAGTCTGCACATCAGCTCAACCTCGCTTTCTACAAACCAACCTACTTACCTACCTACCTACCTACCTACCTAGCCTTCTACCAACCAACCTACCTACATACCTACCTCGCCTTCTACAAACCAACCAACCAACCAACCAACCAACCTACCTAGGTGGTATAGTATAGCTGACTTGAGGAAGGGAGAAAAGGCGAGTGTAACAAGAGACATCCACTAATCTACCCAATCCCTCCTGGTCATGTATAGCTTGGCAGGGGAAGGGGGTCAGATGTACAGTCGAGGCCAATAACAATATTTCACATTAGGGTAGCTCATGTTAAAGTTTGACCTCTACCCACTATTCGTTAGCTAAGAAACTAACTTTCCAATAAGTACGATAACCAGAGTAATTTAATTCACTACAAGCAGCCATATACTCACTATTCAAAACAATAACATCATGCGAGAACATTGAAAACATTAATCAAGTATTTTGTTTGAGTTATCCATATGTGTGTTGAAACTTATGTCCACAAGTGTACATCACGACACTGGCACATATCACGCAATATTCCGGTGGTGGTTTCCAAGGCAATATCATGGTAACCCAGGAATGACAGGACGATAGTAACATCCTTCCCAGTGCAGCGCAATTGAGGTCAAATGGACAATAGGCAACACATATAGGAAGATATCACAAAAATGGTAAAACAAAAAGAGAGGGTGTGGGGGTAAATAGGGTAGGAAGAAGGGGAGGAGGAAGGGGAGGAGGAAGGGGAGGAGGAAGGGAAGGAGGAAGGGAAGGAGGAAGGGAGGGAGGTATTTTAAGTAAATAATGTTGAGGGAAGGAAAGGTTGGACGAGAAGTATATGTTAAAGGAAGGTGAGAGAAAGGCGATAATTATTAAAGGAATGAAATGAGTGTGGACAGGAGATAGAGAATGGAGGTGAATGTTGATGAAGGAAGAGAGGAAGTTAAATGTTGAAGGAGGGACGAAGAATAGATCACTAGAAGGACTCTATGTGACCAGGGAAGAGAAGGGAAGAGAAGAGGGGAAGGTAGAGGCCAGGGAAGGGTCGGGAATGGAGGGGAAGCTAGGGGGAAGGGAAGGAAATGGAAGGAATGGATGTATAGAGGGAATAGAAGGAAAGGAGGAAGGGAATGAAAGAGGGAAGGGGAAGGGAAGGAAAGAGGGAGGGGGAAGGGAAGGAAAGAGGGAGGGGAAGGGAGGGAAATGGGAAGGAACAGGAATGGAGGGATAGAGGGAATGGAAAGGGGGAAGGAAGGTAAAGGAAGGAAGGGAAGGGAAGGGAAGGGAAGGGAAGGAAGGGAAAGGAAAGGGTGAGGGGAAGGGGTGAGGGAGGGGAAGGGGTGAGGGAGGGGAAGGGGTGAGGGAGGGGAAGGGGTGAGGGAGGGGGTCTCAAACGAGGGCCACCACCACTCGCCACCCCCCACACCAAATCAAATGAGCGGCCACACTACCACTAGTTAGATCAAATGGAGGGGTGCATTAGTGGCTGGACCAGCTGAGAGGGCCAAGAGGAGGGCAGTGGCAGTGGGAGCATAGGGAGGAGGGAGTGGGAGCATAGGGAGGAGGAGGGAGTGGGAGTATAGGGAGGAGGAGGGAGTGGGAGTATTGGGAGGAGGGGGTGGGAGTATTGGGAGGAGGGGGAGGGAGTATAGGGAGGAGGGTGGGAAGAAGGTGAGTGAGAGGGGGAGGGTAGGAGAGAGTGGAGAAGAAAAGTAAAAGAAAGGTTGAAGTGAAGATGAACGAGACGTGTTTTGTGATAAGATTTCGGAGGACTAAGTGTTCTTCAATTTGGCCATAACAACAGTCAATTATCTTACCTTTACTGTCTTGCCACTGTTAAATCATTCGTCTCTCATCCTATTCTCTCCCAACCTTCACTTCTATGTCATTCGTCTCCCTTATTCCATTCTCTTACTTTTCCATTCATATGAAATTTGATATGTTTTGTTTGTTATGTTTGTGTGTGTGTTTTCTTTAATTATTTCTTAGCCCTGTATTCTATCTACTTGATAACCACCTATAATTTCCTTTCACCATTTTACTCTTCCATTTAACACCTTCCTTAATTCACTTTATCATTCTTACTAACTATATCCTATTGTTTTTATTTTTTATTATTTTCTATTTAACTCCTATTCTCTTTCAGCTTATATTTTTCCCATTTTTATTTCAGCTATATTCTTTTTTCCATTTTCATTCCAACTGGGGGACACTAGACAATTTTCTGCTTATTCTTTCTATCACTCAGATTTTTCACATTCGAGCATCAAATATTTTTCCTTCATATATTCATTTCGTTACCATATTTTTTCCTCGTTCCAACTTTTTTTTTTGGCACAATATTGTTTTCTTCGGTCTCCTCTTATTTTATCTCTTCTTACCCTCTCCTTCCTCTATCTATCATATCTTTTCTCTCTCTCTTTTCTTATTCTCCTGCCTTTCTTTCTTTATTTCTTGCTTTCTTTTATTCACCTTTATTAATTTTCCTGTCTCCTATAATGACACCCATTTGAAAATATGACAATTATTATCCAACCCATAAAATTCCACTCTAAAATTGTATCCAGTGAACAGTACAATACATTTTTCCAGATAGATATTTTCAGATGTTTAACAAATGTCACAACCCTTAGAGTAGCTGGAACCTAATAGAATACAGATTAGCCAATAAATCGGTCTCCTCTACAGTACCTTTCCAAATAATATTATATGTCATGTATATTTTTCTATTATATCATGGCAATGTTTTAAAGCTGTGTAAATCCTTGGAATCATTTTCATTCACAGACCTTTTCTTCACTTCCTATTCATTCATGTCTTCTTTCTTTCTCCCTCCTTTACCTGTTTGTTTTTCTTCTCTTCCTCCACCACCTTCATTTCTTCCTTCTCCCCCTGCTCCTCCTCCTCTACCCCCCCCCACCATTTCTTCCTTCTCCCCCCCTCCTCCTCCTCCTCCTCCAGCACCTCCATTTCTTCCTTCTCCCCCTGCTCCTCCTCCTCCTCTCCCTCCATCACCTACATTTCTTCCTCTTCCTCCTCCTCCTTCACCACCTACATTTCTTCCTTCTCCCCCTCCTCCTTCTCCTTCTCCTTCTCCTCCTCCTCCTCTTACCTTTCTTCCCCCTGACGTCATACATTACCTACATTAATAAGAAACCTTAGCGACACACAACGAATTTTTCATACATTTAATATTCCTTTCACTCACTAAAAGCCTTAAAAACTTGCCACCGTGTTCCTTGGCGACCCAGTGAGCATCCCTACCTTATGTATGTCACTGAATGGTCACCCCTCTCCCCCCCTCCCCTTCCTTACTTACTAACTTACTTACTTTTCCCTCCCTTACTTTCCATTCACCTTTCCTCTCTTCCTTCCTTCCTTCATTCATTCATTCATTTATTCAATCCTTACTTTTCTCTTCCCCCTTCCTTCCTCTCTTCTTGCCTTTCTTCCTTCCTTTCTTACTTTTCTCTTCCCCCTTCCTTCCTCCCGTCTTCTTTGTATCTCATTTTCCCACCTTCAATCCCATCCATGTGTACCGTCATTTTTCCTTCTACAGACTCTCTATCCAGTCCTCACCTCTACCATCCATCTTGATTCCTATTCCTTCCTGATTATCCATCGTTTTTAATCAAAGGTTTAGGTGAATGGAAAAGTTAAGGTAGGTTAGCAGGGAAAATATTGTATAGGTGAATAGAAAGATAGTGTGGTAGTAATATAGAGAGGTGTATGTACAGTCGCGGTCAATAATAAAAATCCACATACATACATACAGTCGGTGTCAATAATAATCATCCACATATGGGTATCTCAAGCAATTTGGTGCCTAATGTTTTCACGTTCACATGATATTGTAATGTTATTGTTTTAAGTAGTGAGTAGCTGCTTGTATTAAATTAAACGATGGTAGTTGACCTATTTATTGGAAAGTTTATCAGCTAAGGAAAAGAGGGAAGCTGTCAAAATCATACGCGAGTTACTCCTATATATGGAAGATTATTTTTGACCACGACTGTATGTATGTATGTTTCCACTTCCTCAAACTACTCCCTATATCTCCTTCCATCTCAACCACGACTCCAAATTGTAAAAAAAAAAAAAAAAAAAAAAAAAAAAAAAAAAAAAAAAAAAAAAAAACTCTTCCCTTCCACCTTCGTTCCATCTCTCAGCTCCTTTTCAGTCAGTCCTCTTCCCCTACAATGGTCCATTTCATCAGCGTCTTCCATACAGTATATTAGTACCTAAGAGGACCGACGTGGAGAGAAGGAAAGAAGAGTGGCCTAATGGGTAAGGAATTGAGGTCAGGAGTTATGGAGGACCAAGGAAGGGGAATGAGGAACAGGGTGCTGGGATCAGGGAATGAGGGACAGGGTGCTGGGATCAGGGAATGAGGGACGGGGTATTGGGATCAGGGGAATGAGGGACAGGATGCTGGGATCAGGGAATGAGGGAATGGGATGCTGGGATCTCAGGGAATGAGGGAATGGGATGCTGGAATCAGGGGATGAGGGACGGGGTGCTGGAATCAGGGAATGAGGGACGGGGTATTGGGATCAGGGGATGAGGGACGGAGTGCTGGGATCAGGGAATGAGGGACAGCAGGTAATAAGGGACAGAGAATAAGAGAATGAAGGACATGTAGGAGGTTGGGATCAAGGAAAGGGGGTGATATGTTTTGGAAAGGGAATAGGATAGAGAGGGAAGATGGGGTCTGCAGGCCAAGGAGAGGGACCCTATATATGGGGATATATTAGGGATCAGGGGATAAGAGAGGGGAAAGGGACCAAGGGGAGCAAAGAGAGAGAGAGAGAGAGAGAGAGAGAGAGAGAGAGAGAGAGAGAGAGAGAGAGAGAGAGAGAGAGAGAGAGAGAGAGAGAGAGAGAGAGACCTTCGACACATCATTTTAATGCACTAGGCGGGACCTGTCTGTCTCCTGTTGTCACCGGTTACCATATTGTGGAGAGAGAGAGAGAGAGAGAGAGAGAGAGAGAGAGAGAGAGAGAGAGAGAGAGAGAGAAAGAGAGAGAGAGGAAATTTATATATATATAAAACACTCAAGTCTGTCTGTCTGTCTGTTTAGCCGCTATGTACGGCCGCATCATTTTACCTTGAGTAAAAAGTAATACGCCATTTTGATCGGTGAAGACTGGGAAGCGTCCTAGGCCTACATAAAATGGTTTTAAAATGACCAATGGGGGGTTGGGTTCGATCCCAGTACCCTTGCAGCCCAAGCCGAAGGCTGTTACCAATTCGCCACTCGGGCCTTGCTATTTAATCGTGGCTGTTACAATGCCACTTTTATGGATAACTTTTGTGGTTGTAAAGCTGTCATGGCTTCTCTGGGGGACCAGCAACCACACCGGATAATGGACTCCTCCCACCCTCCTAATAAGTTTACATAAAAATAATTAGAACAAATTTATTGACAAAACCACATGTAGGATCTTCATTTGGACATGGTCGGGTATCGCTGCTAGTGAGTAGTGTAACATTCTTAGAGACATTTTCCTTATGTTGCGTTTATATCACATGAATACATGTATAATGGAAGAGCAACGAAGATGAAAGAAACAAATACACACAAACAGTCACCACTAACATTCAAGCACACACACACACACACACACACTAGTACTACCTCCACCTCCCAAACTCTCCTCACTCGTCTTCCTGCTACATAGCCAAGTTTATATCCACACCTCTCACCTTCCTCTTCTCGGGCCAGATTCATTTCACGAGTGTATTTCAGCTGAATACATTAAGATTGTGGCAGCATTATGCAAGGTTGGCCCTCACCACCGTCCCACCTGCCTGCCTGCCTGCCTCCTTCCCTCACCACCCACCCACCCACCCACCTGCCAGCTTCCCTCACCACCCAACCACCTGCCTGCTTCCCTCACCACAAATTTCCTCTGATTCAACCCTAAGTTAGTACAGTATTTTGTTTAACAAGTTGGCTTTAATTACTAGGGTCTAAATGCTAGTATCCAAAATGCTGAATATTGGGGTCCTAGTTATTGGGGTCCTAGTTACTGGGGTCCTTAAATACTGGGGTCCTAAATACTGGGGTCCTAAATACTGGAGTCCTAAATACTGGAGTCCTAAATACTGGGGTCCTTAAATACTGGGGTTATATAATAATTACTGGGGTTCTTAATATTGGGGTACTAGTTACTGAGGTCCTATAATAATTACTGGGGTCCTAAATACTAGGGTCCTAAATTACTGGGGTCCTAAAAAGTGGGTCCTAAATACTTGTGTCCTTACTACTGAAGGTTATAACAACTGTATTCATTTTCTAAAGTATTGGGGTTATAAAAACTGGGATCTTGACTACTCAGTACTAAAATATTAACTCCTTATATCTATCTATCTAATGGGGCTGTAATGAGGCAAACACCTAACGATAACATGCAGCCGAAGAAAAGTAACGACCACAGGAGCATTAGTTAACATTATAAGGGTATTATGCAAAGCTTCAGTAATCCCTACCATCCCTCTCCCCCCTCTTTCCCTTCTCATCTCATATCATCTCTTCCTCCTGCCACTCCTCAATTTCCTCTTCCCTTCCCCTCTCTCTTACCCCATCCCTCTACCCCCTCTCCTCCTGCCACTCCTAAATTTCCTCCTCCCTTCCCCTCTCTCCACCAATCCTCTCCCTCTGCCTCTCCTACTTCCCCTGCCACCCTCCCATTTCCTCCCGTCCAAATCTCGGTTATTATCTTGCATGTTGGCCTCAAATACTTACTCAAGCTCATTAGCGCTACCTCCTTCCTGCTCAGTAAAGAGTCTCATCAGCCCTACTTGAGCAGAAGGTGGACTTTCTGCCTCCTGCTTGCTTGCTTACTTGCTTTGCTTGCTCGGCTATCCTTCTTGGTCGTCTATCCTGCTCGTTTTGTTATCCTACTTGTTTGCATGGGTATCCTGCTTGCTTGGTTATCTTGTTTGCTCGGCTACCCTGCTTGTTTTGTTATCGTGCTTGCTTGGTTATCCTGCATGCTTGGCTATACTGCTTGCTCGGTCATCATTAACTCATCAAACTTCTGCCATGGGTTTCAAGGTATGCGTTTCATTATTACCGTGATCCCGAGTAAAGGTATGTACGTATGTATGTATGTATGTACAGTATGTATGTATGTACAGTATGTATGTATGCACAGTATGTATGTATGTACAGTATGCATGTGTGTACAGTATGTATGCTTCAGGTTATACTGGTGGCTTAGGTAACCTGTCTGTTTTGTATACAGTCTCAGTCCTTTTTGCTGGAGTTTTAGGGTATAATGTATAATGTCTCATGTTAGTCTCATATTTCCACTCGACAGTAATGTAGTCAGAAAATTGGAGGTTAGTTAGTCCATCAAAAATTGCCACGAAACACTACCTACATCGAAGGGGCTTGTTTTGTAGCATAATTAAGGGGAATGAGAAGCCACTAAATCTCATACACGATCACAGAGTCCTTAATATTATCGGAGTGTACTGTCTCCACGCTCCAAGGTTTCCTATTATTTCCTATTGATTTTTTTCCAGCATTTCCCTTTTTCTTTGCATATTCATTTGTGTATACCTAAATAATTAACTAACTTACTACCCGTCTACTAACTTTCCTGTCTACCAAAGTAACTTAGTACGCTTCTTGCCTCGCTAACTATCCAATATACTTAGCCAGCTGATCCAGTGAGCTTAACCAACCACTGTACCCTGTTATCTACTTCCCTACTTACCTATCCATGTGTTTACCTACCTACCTGCCTGATTATGTATCCTACCTACCTACATGTATATTAACCTAAGGGGATAGTAAAAGTTTGGTACATTAGAGCTTTGATTCCTCCAGAGTATGCCAAGAGAGGGGAACAGATTAACAACGAGAAAGGTAACCTGTTGCTTTACATTCACCAACACTGTACTACCTCCTCCCTTCGACGTTCATGGGGGATTAATAATCACATGATATTACACTTGTTCTTTCTTCACCTTCCCCTCCCCCCCCCCTCCCCCAAACAGAGGCAAACACAGACAGACTGACTCTAGCTATTCAACTTTCTCGAGTACACACTTGGTGAAAAGGCCCACAGTTCGCATTGTTGTTGTTCTATTAGACCGTGTCAGTTTTAATGCTACGTGTTCTTCTACTCTCGGTTATCTCTTCATACCGGTGCACACACACACACATACACACACACACACACATCGACAGGCCTCTCCATGAGTCACTTCTATGGTATAATTTTCACTGCATTATCGACCTAGTGAGGTATTGGACCAGCGAGGACTCAAAGAGGTGCATATCAACAGAGTAATAAGAAAGGTTAATAATTTTTTTTTTCTGTGACGTACTACAAATTAAATGGGGGTAATCCAATCTTAGTACACAAGAGCAATTGGTTTCTTTCAGGACCAGATGAACAATAATAATAATAATAATGGTGGTGGATTGTTGCTGCTTTGAAATAACTTAGAGGAATCAATGGGTCCAGATTTAACAACAGTGTGCCATCCCCTTATTCATATATATATTATTATTATTTATTACATACATACAGTAGAAAGCAACACGGTACAGAGGTATATATGGCACAATCAGAAAACCTGTATGTGTGGGTCTGTCTGTTTTCATCCGCATTCCAGTTTTGTCTCTGATTCTGTCTCCCCCTCCTCCTTTGCCTCCATCTTTCTCTCTTCCCCCCCCCCCTCTCTCTCTCCCTCTCTTTCTCTTTTACACAAACACACACTTTTTTTTCTTTTTTTCTCTCTCTCGCACTCTTTCTCTCTCTCTCTCTCTCTCTCTCTCTCTCTCTCTCTCTCTCTCTCTCAGCCCCAGCAGGACGCACCAATCAAGAGTGGAGAACAAAGGTAATGCCGGCTGGGACCTCCTCAAAGTGGAGCGGCTCAACATGTCCATCAATATTTCATGAGAAGTGGGGGGTGGGGGGTGGGGCAAGAGGGGGGGGTCGTAGCTCCCCTTCGGTTTCTATGTGTGTGTGTGTGTAAAAGTGTATGTGTGTGTTGTGTAAAAGTGTGTGTATGTGTATGTTGTGTAAAAGTGTATGTGTGTGTTGTGTAAAAGTGTATGTGTGTGTGTGTGTAAAAGTGTGTGTGTGTACGTATACGTGTGTGTGAAAATGTGCAAGTGTTGTGTAAAAGTGTATGTGTGTGTGTGTACCTCCCCTCCCTACGTTCCAACCTTACTACCATCACCAATGGGGAATTTTCTAAACTCGTAGTTGCCACCTGGCGGTTCATCGCGCACACAAGCAAAATAAAATATTCCTTCAGAGTTATTCTATACACAAAAAAAATGCATTGAGCTTAAATGATACATATTTCTACACAATTCTTTTTAAGTAGTAAAACACAGGTAAAATAGTACTATTCGTGATCAAAAGGAGTTAATTTGATTTTCTGGTGAAATTGGCATTCAGATTATTTGGCCATCTCGGGATTACCAAACAGGTACACCATTGATTGCAAACAAAGTAAATGAAAATACAATAAACATAAAAGAACATGCAGGTGATAGTTAAAACTCCGAATTACATAGATCAACTTCCTGGTTTATTGAAATACATATTTCAATTGAGAATAGGCAACTCGAATGTGCTGGCGAAGTAGTCGAATTAATCGTGGAGGAAATCAAAACAAAACAAGCTGTACTGTCAATCTTCCATCAGTCCTTCTGCTGTTTACTGATCTTCCTTCCTACAACATCTGACTGTCTCATGTATATACAGTATCTAATGTTTTTTTTTTTTTTTTTTTTTTATTTACCTCTGTTCACTTACTGCCTTCATCATCATCATCTTCATCTTCCCTCCTTATACCCTCGTCATCATTATCAACACCATATTCTTCTTCTTCCTACATTTATTTCCTATTTTCTCTTTCTTATGCATTGCGGTATATACATGTTCTTCTCAAATTATTCATTATTACTTTTCACAACATCTACATCTTTCTTCTCTGCCTCTACTGCCGTCACCGTCTCTCCATCTCTTGCGACAACAACATGTTCGAATATGAAAGAGAGAGAGAGAGAGAGAGAGAGAGAGAGAGAGAGAGAGAGAGAGAGAGAGAGAGAGAGAGAGAGAGAGAGAGAGAGAGAATGTGACACGTATCTTCAATTGTTTGGTGAAGGGTGTGTAGTGGGACTGGGGGGGGAGGGGGGGGGGGAAAGGGTTAGTGGTGTTAGTGGTGGGTGTGGTGGATATTAGGGTTGTCGGTGGGTGTGGTGGGGGACTCGTGAAGGAAGTACAGTGGGTGTGATGGACTAGTGGCAAGGTGTGGTGTGGTGTGGTGGTGGACAGGTATGAATGGCATAACACGGTGTGGTAATGGAGTCCGTGTGTGGAGAACGTGGCACCACAACAAATATATGGTACAAGTCAAGTCGGTCGTCAAGGAAGCCACAAATACTGTAAGACCATAAATGTATATATATAAAAAAAATACAGATTAGGAGATGAATTTTACTACTTTATACTGCACACAGATCAAGTCAAGTCGGTCGTCAAGGAAGCCACAAATAAGTCCATAAATGGAAAAAAAAAAAAAAAAAAAAAAAAAAACAGATTATGAGGTGAATTTACTTGATTTACTGAACATGAATTAATATCACTGTACAAGAGCGGTGGGGGGGGGGGGGTCCTGGAAGAGCGGGGGATCTTGGAAGAGTGGGGGGGATCTTGGAAGGGAAGAGTAGGGGGTGCTGGGAGGGCGAAGATGGCTGGGGGAGTGAAGTGGGTTGAACTGGATGGGGTTCCAGGGTGTGTGTGGAGGGGTTGGGTGAAACGGGGGAAGAATACACAGAGTCACAAGGGGTAAGGTGGGGTAGGGTAGAGTGTGGTAGGGTAGAGTGTGGCAGGATGTTGAGTGGGGTGGGGTAGGGTGGGGTAGGGTAGAGTGGGGCAGGGCAGGATGGGGTAGAGTGGGGTAGGGTAGGGTGGGGCAGGCTGGGAGTAGGCTAACACAACACACAGTCACACGCCGGCTGTCACACACAATAAACACACACACGCCAAATGGTCCCACCAAAGTTTGGCCACAGTTGGAGTATTTTCCTTCCCAGAGACCTCCTCCTCCTCCTCCTCCTCCTCCTCCTCCTGTTGGGCTGGGATGACATGTTTGCCAATTCAGCTTTTTTTTTTTTTTTTTTTTTTTTTTTTGTGTATGTGTGTGTGTGCGTGTGTGTGTGTGCGTGTGTGTGTGTGTGTGTGTCTTCCTCACACACATTCTCTCTCACACACACTCTCTCTCTCTCTCACTTTCGTATTACCTTTTACCTGCCTTCCCTCTATAGCCCCCTCTCTCCTCCCTCCCCTGTCCTCCTTCCTTCCTTCCTCTACCACTCTTACTTTCTCTGCCTCATCCCTCCCCTGGTCTCACTTCTCTACCACAGAGTGTATTGATATGATTAGCAGGATAATTGCGTGAAGGGAGCCAGCTCACTCCACTCCTAATTGAGCTGAAAGTACGCCCGGGTGAAAATATGACCGTGGTGGTAATTGTATCAGGGGTGTAGTCGACCAGAGGCTAGGGATAAAAGGCAAGAGGAAATGGCAGTGAGAGAGGGTAAGAATAGAAGGTAAGAGGTAAAGGCAGTGAGAGAGGGTAAGAACACAATGTAAGAGGTAAAGGCAGTGAGAGAGGGTAAGAATAGAAGGTAAGAGGTAAAGGGAGTGAGAGAGGGTAAGAATAGAAGGTAAGAGGTAAAGGCAGTGAGAGAGGGTAAGAATAGAAGGTAAGAGGTATAGGGAAGGACAGAGGGAAGTGATAGAAGGTAAGAAAACAAGGTAAGAACAGTGGCAGGGGTAGTGGCAAGGTAAAGGGACATTTGGCAGGGATTGTTAGAACGTAGGGGTAAAAGCGCCATAAAACAGTGTCTATCTTATATTACTGAGAATATGTTATGATATGTACAGTCTGCATGGAGGAGGAATCTAGTTGCATCTAAATCAACTGCAAACCTAACATGTCCCCTAAACCATTCATTCATTCATTTATATATTCCCTGGCCACCCCCGTAATTTGATGATTATTGTCCATAGTTTGCTAAAAGTGACACTAAAAGGGGGCACCGCACCCACCACACAGAATGAGAGGGGGGGAGGGGAGGGGGGGGGGGCGCACGAGATTGCTTATTAATATCCCATTTATATTCCATGCAAATCTCAGCTTTTTGGTACCCAGTTTGAATAGAGGATATTAATTATTTGATGACCTTCCGGGTGATGATGCTAATTTCCCACCCATTCAAAAATCACCGATGCAAAATAGAAAATAATAGGAGGACAAATTTCCAAAATATATAATGCAAATAAAAGAAGTGTATGTTTTCTTAACTCTCCGAAATGAGTTGATGAGGTTGATGTTTATGTGTGTGTATATATAATTATAGGCTAAGGATGCACAGTATAAGTATAAGTATAATTAGCCTTGGACGAGTTTGTTTGTTATTAGCCTCATCAGTTGTTTGTCTGTAACCATTTCGACTCGTGTATATCTGAGTGGAAAAATGTTGTACAATATTGTTGCTCTGTGTCTCGTCTCTATGTCTGTCTCTTGTCTATGTCTCTGTCTGTCTCTTGTCTATGTCTCTGTCTCTCTGTCTCTGTCTGTCTGTCTCTCTCTCTCTCTTTCTCTCTCTCTCAAGACAGTACGATTCGATAATGCTATGAAGAGGTAAGAGAGGACGACTGGACACGTCAAACAGTACTTCCTAGATACGAGAACTGTGAAAGTAATAATATACAGTAAACAAATGTAATCAATTTAGTTCCAGCCTCAAAACTCATGTCACAGCAACGTATACCACCAGTGAAGAAAACCCGTGATGGAATGTTCAGTTAGTGAGTGAGTGTGCAGCAGGAACGCAATTTCATCAAACAAAATTACCAGAAACTTTGCAACTATTCTGGTAACCTAATTGACAAGACGCCACACCACACACACACACACACACACACACGGAACACAACTGACGAATGAGCAGCAGTTCACACACACACACACACACACACACACACACACACACACACACACACAAACTTCTGGATTTTGACAAAGAACGCAAGATGCAATGCATATCAATAAGACCACCATCAGTAGGAGAACAGACAGACAGACAGACAGACAGACAGACAGACAGACAGACAGACAGACAGACAGACAGACAGACAGACAGACAGACAGACAGACAGACAGACAGACAGACCTCTTAATTAAATGAAAACACAAGCACATTGGTACTCAAATGCAAAATGCTACTTCTTTAATCAAAATGCTTTCCTGTATGGCCTACACAAGACAAACGAGCACAAGTAATAGCAGTCATTCTTTACATACATACATACATACATACATACACAATGGTAAACACACAGATGTAAAGAGAGGAGACAACATACTGTATAGAGAAGAACACTTATAACAAATACATACCACAACATAAACGTATGTAATGACAGAATACAAACATAAAATCAGTCTAAGAAATTATACAATGAGGCAGAGAATGACAAATATTCCCCAATTATAAATATGGCGAAACAATAGAAAATGGGGGACAGGGAGGGGGTCAGGGATGGGGGTCAGGGAGAAGGGAAGGAAGGGGGAGTACAGGGAGGTGGAAGGGGGGACAGGGAGGGGGGAGGGGGGACAGGGAGGGAGGAGGGGGGACAGGAAGGGGGAGGGGGGTCAGGGAGGGGAAAGGGAGGAGGGGGAGGGGGAGACAGGGAGGGGGTCAGTGCATAATTATGAGGTGGTCTGGGTGTGGTCAGGGGGCCAGCCAAGGCAGATTAGATTAAGGGACTCAGAGTGACTGATTTTAATTATATAGCAACCACACACACACACACACACACACACACACACACACACACACACACACACACACACACACAGAAAATTAATATCAAGGAGTTTTTCCCTGAGCTTGTGATGGAAAAGGTTGACTGAAAAAAAATAGTAATAAAAAGTTTGGTTATGCATGGACAGGAAAACGAAGTGCAGGTGGATTATATATTATACAAATGAGTGAGAGTGAGAGTGAGAGTGAGGGTGAGAGTGAGAGTGAGAGAGACAGAGAGACAGAGACAGACAGAAAAAAAACAGTAAAATGAGAAAAGTAGCTGATAATAATAAAGGTGAAACAGCGAGCGAGATGAGTGGGGACGTGTTGCGATAAAACGTGGAACACAGTTGGCAGAGAAGGAGTGAGTCGAGGGGAGAGCTTGTCGAGAGAGGGAGAAGCACAAGTAAACATGACAGATCGGAGGAGAGGTGATTGTCAAGGAGAGAGCAAGTGAAGAAGAAAAGGCAGAGAAGCGGCAATAAGTGAGTGAGGAAGGAAGGAAGGAAGGAAGGAAGGAAGGAAGGAAGGAAGGAAGGAAGGAAGGAAGGAAGGAAGGAAGGAAGGAAGGAAGGAAGGAAGGAAGGGACGGCAAAGAGAGAGGAAGTTTGGGACAATATGGGAGAGGAAATGAAAAGAGAGGTAGAGAGGAAGAGAAATAAGTGACTGAGAGGAGAGGAAGAGAAGGAATATGGGTGGATTAGGTGTATATGGGAGAGGAAATGAAGGAGAGGTAAAGGAAGAGAAAGAAGTGAGAGAGGAAAGGAAGAGAAGGAATAAGGGTGGGTGGATTAGGTGGATATGGAAGAGGACTTGAAAGAAAGAAGTGAAGGAGAAGGAGAAGTGAAGGAGAAGGAGAAGTGAAGGAGAAAGAGAAGTGAAGGAGAAAGAGAAGTGAAGGAAAAAGAGAGGTGAAGGAGAAAGAGAAGTGAAGGAGAAAGAGAAATGAAGAAGAAAGAGAAGGGAAGAAGAAAGAGAAGGGAAGGAGAAAGAGAAGGGAAAGGAAGGTAAGGCATGTGGGGAAATAATTATGGAAGATGGAAAAGGAATGGGATTGGAAGGAGAATTAGGAGATGTAACTGACTATAGGATGAGACCTCCAATCAGATTAACCCATCAGATTAAGGGATCATGTTGTGATGTAGTCAGAAAATTGGAGATAAACGAGTCCTTCAAATATTGCCACGAAACAAATACCGACTATATAGATAGAAGAGGCTTGTTTCACACGGCATTGTCAGGAGGAATCAGAAGTCCCCAATTCTTGCACACATTCACAGGATTCTTAACCCATATGAATACCACACGTAAAGTACAGTTGCCAGCACTTATAACTGGTACGTTCAGCCTTGTAGTCCACTCTTCATTCCTGTAATAGTTATAAGTGCAGGCAACTGTACATCAAACGAAACCGAAACTGCGAATAAGACAAAAATAGAATCGAGCAGAGAAATAGGGGATGATAAAAGTGAGGGAAAGAATGGAGGGCCAATAAGAGAAGAGAGGAGGCGAGGCGAGGGAAAGGAAGGGGAAGGTGAGGCGAGGGGAAGGAAGGGCAAGATGAGGCGAGGGGAAGGAAGGGGAAGGCGAGGCGAGGGGAAGGTAGGGGAAGGCGAGGCGAGGGGAAGGTAGGGGAAGGCGAGGTGAGGGGAAGGAAGGGCAAGGCGATGGCGACGTGAAGGAAGGCGCGACCCGGAGACAAGAAAAGTTTGAGTTGAATTGGAAGAGAATGGTTTTTGCAGATTGAAAAAGAAAGGGAAGAAAAGGTGTAAGGGGAAATCGATTGTTCAGCAAAAAGTGATGAAGAGTTATTTGGATTTGAAGCTTGAGGAAAGAAGTTAGGCAAAGTCAGTCACAGTGTATGATTAGGCTGAGTATTTAAAATATCATGTTCGTCTATATATTATAGTGTGGTGTCGAATCTAAGCTCTGAATCATACTTGTCTTTTTTCCTTTGCGTTTTTATTCCAGGTGTTTCGAAAGAGTGGAATTATAGAGTTATAGAGTGGAATTTCAAATATACATAACAAAGACTAATCAAATTAAAGAACATTTATCTATAACAGTACAATCACGAGTCTTAATAATTACACTAACTGCTTACCTAGATAAGTAAAGTTAAAGTAAGCAGTCTCATAATTTATATATATATATATATATATATATATATATATATATATATAGTATATATATATTGAGAGAGAGAGAGAGAGAGAGAGAGAGAGAGAGAGAGAGAGAGAGAGAGAGAGACAGCCAGCCGACCCTCACTTTCATAACAAGAGCAGCAATCCGTGTGAGTGTTGTCGCGTTGCATGCAATGCTGCCGGCCGGTTGCACTCACATTAGCCAAGGTGACACAAGGGAACTGTTAGTGGTAGTGGTAGTGAAGATAATGGTAGTAAGGTAGAAGTGAAGGTGCAAGAAAGGTGTAAGTAATGGTGGTAGTAGTAGTGACGGTGATGGTAGTATGGACAGTGAAAGGGTTTAAGTAATGGTAGTAGTGGTAGTAGTGGAGGTGATGGTAGTAAAGTAGAACTGAAGATGAAAAACTGGATGGTGTAAGTAATGGTAGGAAGGTAAAAAAATATGGAAGTTCACGATGGAATGGTGTAAGGAATGGTAGTAGAGTAGAAGAGGAAATGGTGTAAGGAGATATAGTGAAGGTATTAGTAATGATTGTGATATTGTAGAGGTGGAGGTGTACTAAATAAACAAAAGGATTGCAATAGTTGGAAGTGTACGAGAAGATGGTGAAAGAAATGGTACGGCAGGCAGTCAATCAGTCATATTGGAAATGGTACGTTTTCACCAGGATAAAATAATGGAAAATAATAAATAGAGTTTAGTGTAGGGTACTCGTAGTTGCAGTAGATACAGTGGAAAATAGAGTTGTAATAAAGTCTAGGGTTAATCTCCAGTTCAGTGATATAGATAGAGTTACTGAGAGGTGGAAAGTGGAACAACAGCAGAGGTACTGTATTTTATATAAAAGGGCCAAGGAAGCAGCGAAGGGGATAGAAAAGGGAATCTTGAAAGAGAGGGAACAGTGGCCATGTGAAGAAATATAAAGGGTAATCTAATAAGAGAAGACAGGGCGTGAAGGGAGGAAGGAGGAGGAGGAGGAGGAGGAGGAGGAACAGTGGAAGGTGAAGGCTGCGACTCTGCCCCTCACGAATTAGATTAGAGAAAAGTTAAAGTAGCTCTCGGGGCCGTCACTTCCACCCCTCCTCTCCCTTCCTTCCCTCTCTGTCTGTCCTTATCCTCACCCTGTCCATCTCACTGCCCCTTCATAGACCTCTCTCATCCATTAAAAAATAGTTCTTCCCTCTTTCATATCACTGCCCCCTTCATAGACCTCTCTCATTCGTCAAAATAGTTCTTCCCTCTTTCATAGAACTGCCACTTCGTAGATCTTTCTCATCCCAAAATTATATCTCAGTAACTGTTCTCTCTCTCTCTCTACTTTTCTTTTATAGCCACAATCACGATCATCTTTTCTTATTACCCTCATCCCTTCCTTGTCTGTGTTTTGGCCACCTATTAGCCTTATCTCCCACCTTTATAGTTTTTCTCTTTCTTCCTCTCATAATCCATTACACCTTTCTTCATCTCATAATCCATTACGTCTTTCTTCATCTCATAATCTATTTCACCTTTCTTCATCTCATAATCTATTTCACCTTTCTTCATCTCATAATCTATTTCATCTTTCTTCATCTCATAATCCATTACACCTTTCTTCATCTCATAATCTATTTCACCTTTTTTCATCTCATAATCAAGTACACCTTTCTTCATCTCATAATCCATTACATCTTTATATTCTCTATCTATTTACTTCTCTTCTATGGCTCTCACCGTACTCATTATTTCCTCATTCCAAAATCATAGACTTTCCCCATCCGCTTCTGTATACCCTTAACCTTTCTCCCCTGCTCCTTTAAAGGCCTCAGCCAATGCCTTTTCTCTTTTATCCTTTAACAATTTTCAGCTTCTATCTTTCCACCACCTCTCACAGCCCTCTCCCACTGTCTCCACCAATTTCACAGAGATTCCTAGTCGATTTATAAGCACCCTACTCAATGAGACTGGACTCTGTCGCTACCTATAAATGACCTTTGATAATTCTGGTGTAAGAGACGGACCCTACAGAATATATATATATATATATATATCTCTGACACACACACACACACACACACTCGTAAACACAAACAAGTCTAACTCTGAATATAAGCAAGATTCAGCACACGCTTCACATTCTTGCTACACACACACACACACACATACAAACGCAAGCTCATACACAGGCACACACATCAAACACACGGTCCCACACATGTCAAGAGCAGGATGTAAACACACGCTTCACACCCACATCACACACCAACAAAGACTCCAAGGCTCCAGGTTAATACTCGTCCTTGCTGGCTGGGACTCAAATTAACCTCACACATTCTCTGGTCCGTCTTCCCCTTACTCTTGTGGATGCAGCAGTTGTTGTTTTTGTTTCATTATTTACCCCCGGAATACTTGTATTTTGACATAGAATATCATTACTGGTATCAAAGAAGTAAATAATTCTTTATATATTAACTCAAATTATTTTTAACTTCCGGATGTTTTGAATACTTCCTTCCCTTCCATTCTTCAGGAAATAACATTTTACTCAACACACATTATGAAACACATTACATTAATGACCATAAGTAAGACGGCTTTCTTTGACTTTGAAGAATTTTTTTTTTTTTACAATAATGTGATATTTCAATTCTATTAACAAATTACTGAGGCATTGTGAAGAAGATCTGTTTGACATTTCTCCTTTTTCCCCTCAGGAACACCAACCAACATTTCTAAGCCTCCCTCACAAAGGTCCCATTTTCCTAATGCCTTTCACAATTGCACACAAGACTCCAGATTCTCCTTGACTCCATTCTTTGGCCGGTGTGTCTTTGAGCCTTGTGCTTCCTTTATCTTCACTAACTTCAAAAGGATCTTACTGTAGGACTGGATATACGTATGATGTAGGGGAAATTACAATGAGTGTATGTAGGTGTTATATATGGGTAGGTAGGTAGGTATGTAAGTAGGTAGGTAACTACGTATTTTAGGTTGGTGGGTGGGTAGGTAGGTAGGTAGGAGGATAGGTAGGTAAGTACTGTAGATAGGTAGGTAGGTAAGTACTGTAGGTAGGTATTTTAGGTGAGTAGGTGGGTAGGTGAGTAGGTGGGTGGGTAGGTGGGTAGATGGGTGGATAAGTAGGTAGGAGGGTAGGTAGGTATGTAGGCATGCAGGCAGGAAAGGGACACAGTGGTGATAGGGGAACAGGCTTGGGGTGGGTAGAAAGCATGTCCCCCTATTCCCGCACCCCCACCCCCCCAAGCTTGTCCCTTACTCCCGTACCCCCCTAACCCTCCCAAGCTTGTCCCCCTATTCCCGCACCCCCTTAAAACATAATATCTATTACTCCTTTCACTGGTGGTTAAAACTGCTAACAATTACACTGGATAACGACAAACAATTTTCCTCGTAACAGAAAAACGAGTCACAACAAAAGTTAAAAGATACTTGGAAAACTGTTTTATTTTCAAACTGATTACACTTTAAGCACAAAAGTTTTGCTGGTAAAAAGTCTTGACAAAGTTTTGAAAAAAGTGTGAGGGAGTAGGAAGGTGGTGAGTTACTTGTGAAATATCTTTAACGCTGGGTAAAATTTAACTTTGTTACGAAACAATAAAGTTTTATTTATTTCCATCCAACTGTTCTCTCTACTTTACAAACTTAAAAGGAATAAAATCTTTGATAATCGAAGGAAGAGGCAACCTTAAGATACCTAGAAACATTATTTGTTTATACTCTAAAGTACTGAAAATAGTAACTTATTATTTTCTTCAATGATAAAAGATTTCTAAGGTTTAGTTGTATTTGTCCACCAATATAACAAACAGTAAAGATCATTTCCTACGAGTAGAATCGGGCCCATACCAACAAGGGAAGGAAAGTTAACATATACATAAACCCAATGTCACACTTCAACCTGTACCAAACCTATAAAGGAGAGGGTAAGAAAAATGATCAAAATATATATATACAAGGCGAAACGTAAATTATAAACGTAAAAAATGCGTCGAGGAGAAGTAGGAGGAAGAGGAGGAGGAGGAGGAACAAGAGGAGGAGGAAGAGAAGGAAGAAGAGGATGAGGAGGACGAAGAGAAAGAAGAGGAAGAGAAAGAAGAGGAGGATGAGGAAGAAGGTGCCTCGTGGGGACAGGAGGTGGCGACAAGGACTAGCAGGTTGTTGTCGCCAGGGCCGGGAAGTTTGGTGCCACGGGACGCTACAATATTTAGGACACCTTGGGATGATGGATGCTGGGGGTCTTCCTCGAGGGGACGACACAGGACAGAGGTGTGTACAAGTCTATCACAAGTGTCAGAGCTGGGAGGTAGGTAGGTGGGTGTAGGAGGAGGGTGTAGGTGGGTGGAGGAGGAGGAGGAGGAGGAGGAGGAGGAGGTGGAGGTGGGTGGGTGGGAGGAGGAGGAAAGGAGGAGACAAAAAGAAGAAGAAGGGTGTAGGGAGGAAACAAGAAGAAGGAGACGAAGGTTAGAGGGGAAGAAGTGAGAGTTCAAGTGGGAATGAGAGAGAGAGAGAGAAGATTGGGGAATGAGGGTAATAGAGAGTGTGGGAAAATGAAAGATAGGGGTGGTAGGAATTAGAGTGATAGTGGGTATGAGAGGGATGGGGAATGAAGAAGATAGAGAGTGAGGAGAATGGGAAGAGAAAGAGTGAGTATTTGAAGGAATGAGAAAAGAGAAAATGAGACGAGAGTAATAGGGTGAGAAAAGAGGAGGAGGATGAGAGATTTGTAAGTGTAAGTGAGAAGGATAGTGTAAGTGAGAAGGAGAGGGAGAGGAAAAGAAAGACGCAAGATCTGGTATTCGCTTCAAGTAAGGAAGGGAGAGTGGTGGGGAAAGGGGAGGGGAAAGAGAGGGGAATGTCAAGGAAGTCAGGAGAAGAAAGGGACTGCGAAGAATTAGAAGGAAGGGAAGGGAAAGGAAGCGAAGGGCTGAGGGAGAGAAGGTAACAGCTGCAACAAAACCAGTGAGAAAACTGTATGTCCCCTCACACACATATATATATATATATATATATATATATATATATATATATATATATATATATATATATATATATATATATATATATATAAACAAACGAAAACACAAACTATCTACGAATATTTGTGTGGATGCATATCGTATATAATTATGTACTACATACACACATACAGTATCTACGAATATAATGTGTGGATTCATAGCTATACTGTATATGTATTGCTATCACACACACACACACACACACACACACACACACACACATAGAGTGGACAACAACGCCCCTGAAGTGGTAGCATGTTAGGTGTGGAGTGGTCCATGTAGCGATATGTCCCTCAACCCTCACCACCAACACACACAAAATAACATGCACCCAACAATTGCCCAGCCCTTCCGATACACTGTGCAACTTGCCGATATCAATCAGTTTTACCGATAGCATAAAGTTTTCCATAGTTGCAGTGATCAAAATATTAGCTTTGGTTTTGCATCACTTAGTTTCTCTTTCTATCTTAATTAAACAGTTTCATCACATTTGGGGAATTATAACCAATGCATTGGTTATTCAAGTATCATATATAAATAATTTACATGAGACATTTAAAAATTAATACTCTGATATCAACCACACAAAACTGGATTAAGTACTAACAGAGACAAAAGTCGTGTCGCTTTCTCGAAATAATTCACGGGCAAATAATTATCATCAAGGAAATTATTGAGTTACTGATTCCAAGAAATTAAGTCAACAAACAGAATAACACTTTATGAATATCCTTCAGGAGAGACAAGCAGCTTTACGGATGTACTTAGACAAACACAAAAGGTAATATACGAATAATCTTTGTAAAATATCCCCAGTACTTGCCCAGATCTCCTCCTCCTCCTCCTCCTACTCACCATCAACACTGGAAGGAAAAATTGTTGGTTGGTTTGGTTTGGTTTGGTTTGGTTTGGTTGGTTAGTTGGTTGGTTGGGTAGATAGATGGATGGATTGATGGAAGGATGGTTGGTTGGTTGAGTGGGTGGGTTGGGATGGGATGGATGAATGGATGGTTAGTGAATGAATGAATGAATGAATGAACAGATGGATGGATGGATGGACTGATGATTGGTTGGTGTATGGATGGATGGATGGATGGATGAATGGTTGGTTGGTTGGTTGGATGGTTGGTAAAGGTGGCAGAGGGAAGGGAGGTCGACCCGGCCTGAATATTACATGGCATCGCGACCCAGCACAGCCACCCTGCCGCCATCTTGCCACTCCCACACCACACCACACCACAACACACTACACCACACCACCCTGCCACCATCTTGCCACTCCCACACCACACCACACCACACCACACCACACCACACCACACCACCCTGCCGCCATCTTGCCACTCCCACACCACACTGCACCACACTACATCTCCCTCTCTCACCAAATCACACCACACCACACCACACTACATATCCCTCTCTCACCACATCACATCTCCCACACCACACCACACTACACCACACCACACCATATCACACCAACCACTTCCTCCCTCACTTCACTCTGACTCCTCCCTCACACTGTACACTCACTCAAGTTTCATTTTCTCCATCACATTCAAACACGCACTCGATCTTTCCAATCACACAATCAATTTCTCTTGTCACAATTGCACTTACATACTATTATTTCAACACCCTCTCACTCACAGTCATGCTCATACTCTCACTCAAGTCATTCTCACACTCCCACTCAAATCTTTTCACTACACACACACACACACACACACCTACATGACACTGCCGCCTTCACTCGCTTCTCATATTCTACTGCGTATTTCTTCGCTTTTCGAACCACACCCTCCCTCACTCCAAATTCTACTGTAATTTCTGCGCTCATAATCTTTCTCCCCTGCACACAACAAACCACAACTCACACGTTTCCCTTGATTTTCGTCCTTCCTGTAGCTGGCTCTTGGCTCTCAGTATGTATTTTCAGTTTTGGTAAATCAAGATAATAATTTCCTCTTCTGCTCTAACCTCATATCTCACATTCCTTAAGGACCCTGTGATCGTGTATGAAACTTGGATGCTACTGATTCCTCCTGACTATGCTACGAAACAGGCTTCTTCACTATAGGTGGTGTTTCGTGGCAATACTTGAAGGACTCATTTACCTCCAATTTTCTGACTACAACAATGGGCCCCTTAAGTAGTCAGTGCCTTCTGTTACGTTAGTGGCAACGCACTGCCATTATTTGGAAAATCTTGGGATACATGGTGTGAGATGCTGGATTTTATCGCACATGACAACGGCTGACTTGTCCTCGAACAGTGCCATTTTTTTTCTTTACGGAAAATGATACACCGAATACAAAGATAAACCCGTATTACAGCAAAACTTAACTTGGATGGAGATATAATATAATACTCTTGGTCACTGCACACGAAGCATTAACTATTAATTCCTAGTATTGGGTAATAACCTGGGATACGTCGAGTTGAATTTTTTTAGATAACCCAGAATCTTCCTCGAAAAGCCAGATGTTAGGGAAGTATAATCAGGCCTCAAGTGTACCAACATAAATATTCCTGTGGTGTGTTTTTATGAAGGATATTTCAATCAATCTAGGGACAAAATACTAAAGGGTGAAATATAGACTTGGGTTCAGAAAAAATGTAAGCAGCTGCACCTCCAATAAAACCCATAATATTCTATCGTACGTGTGTTTAACTACCTTGTAAATCCACTGCACTGTGAATCAACTTACGGTACTAAACTTGCAGTGGCTTTTCTTGTTATTCTTTTTTTTACTTCCTATTGGTGGAAGGATTTCAGGAAATGACACCAGATAAATACAGTACAATGGTTGATTTTCTATGACGGGTTTATTATATAAGGAAAATACAACACGTAAATTATAATGATCATTCGTTCTTTTCAGTATCCATCACACATCTGTCATAATCTCTACGTATCATCATACTTACACACACACATACACACACAATTACTAACAATATAATCTACACATAAACATCCACATACTCACATTACACGTATACACACGCACACACGCAGACACAATAACAACGCACGCTAACACAAGCACTCACAGTAATAACAACGCACGCTAACACAACAACAACACAAAACAACAAAACAACAACACAACAACACAGACACCCACACTCACTCACTCACACCAATGTCACAAATCCTCCCCCACCACACCCACACACAAGGCTATTCACCCTCTGGTATTTCCTGCAGCAACACCACCTGCATTCTCACTTTCTCCTCTCTCAATCACACACACTCTCTCTCTCTCTCTCTCTCTCTCTCTCTCTCTCTCTCTCTCTCTCTCTCTCTCTCTCTCTCTCTCTCTCTCTCTCTCTCTCTTTCTCTCTCTCACACACACACACACAGCAATACAGTCCAGAGCAAAAACTTCACTACATTATCACGGTTTTCCAGAATTTTATATATTGAAGGAAGGGACAATAATTTATGTCATTAATGTCTTCAATTTAGAGTTAGTATTCTAGAGGTCACTGCGATTGCCTTCTGCTACCATAATTCAAAATATAGTTGAGTTAAAATATGACCTGTGAAAACAATAGAGATACGTCGTCAATAAAGACTCCACTTGCATTAATGTTATAAGACTAACGCCCGTAGTTTTAACAAAATTGAGGGCCCTTACTGGAGCTCTATGAACCCTCCAAATAATCCAGGCAACAGAACGCTTCAGTGTTTCTAATAGGGAATCTGTTGCCTGGAGTAGTTTGGAGAATTCATAGAGTTCCAGTAAGGGCCCTCAATTTTTTTTAAACTACGGGCGTAAAGACTAAAGACTAATGTTATAATATTAGATGAGGATATATATTTTTTTTCGGTAACACAAGTTCAAGGATTTTTTTTTATATAATATTAGATGATGAGTATTTTTTTTTCGGTATCATAATTTCAAGAGAAAATGTTATAATATTAGATGAGGATTATTATTTTTATTTTTTTCGGAAACACAAGTTCAAGACAAAATGCTATAATATTAACTGAGGTTTTTTTTTTTTGGTAACACAAGTTCAACGATTTTTTTTTTATAATATTAAATGAGGATTTTTTTTTTTTGGTAACACAAGTTCAAGGGAGGAGAACTAACTAACTCTGCGAGGCAAATGTCAACAGTGAATGTCTGAATGGCAAAGTGTACGACGAGTTGTTTGTTGAGGTTTTGGTGTTTGTCTGGAAGTTGGAGAATAATTAGTCCTCCAAATATTGCCACGAAACACTACCTATAGGGAAGGAGCTTGTTTCGTGGCATGGTCAGGAGGAATCAGAAGTCTCCAATTTTATACACAATCACAGGGTCCTTAACGGGGTATTACTTGTGTTTCTTCCTAAAAATCAATTACAAGGTGAAAATTACTTATGGAAATCAGGCTTCTACATATTGAAATTTAAATGCGTTGATATTCTTTGGGCGATTTGTAGTGTTCCTGCATCCTCCAATTATTTATTTATGTTGAGAAACTGCCTAATACCTGAATAATCGAGAAGGAAGCTGGTTTGTAACATAGTTTGAAGGGCTTGGTAGGATTTTATTAAGTTTTCCACGACGGTAATTAAAAAAGGTGAATGAATAAAGAGAGGGAGGAAAACGAACAAAAAATGGTGTAGGAAGAATATTAAATAAATAAGGATACATGAAAGAAACAAGTAAGGAGATAAAGAGAAGAAGGTAAACAATAATATCCGTCAGTAGAGACAGTGAAGGTGAAATGGAAGTGTGTATGTATAGGGGATGTACCATGGTGTCAACACTATATATATATATATATATATATATATATATATATATATATATATATATATATATATATATATATATATATATATATTTATATATATATACTATACTGTACAGTTGGCTACACGAATTCTTACACAGGTGATAGTGGAAAGAGAGGTCATTATTCTGGAAGTACTGTAATGAATGGTCTACCAAGTAATAATTACAAAACAAAACGTCTAATAATTATGTTGTGTTGCATTTACGTAATCTACGTTTTCTATATATAGGTTGTAAACACTCGTAAACAACAGCGTGTGTTCGAATTCCTGAGGCCAACTGTACATACATGAGCTGGAAGGAGACTCGTAACAGAATAGGACGACTTTTAATAATATATATATGAAGGTGGAGAAAGGAATTTAATATAAAGTAATTTTGAATATGGTTAATCATTGAGAACAAGTACTAAAAATAACTGAGCGTCTGAACAAGAAAAAACTTATGATGTAGAGAATATATATATAACATTCTTACAAGAGGGGAACGTAATTAAAGAAGAACGAAGGAGAAATATGGGTAGTAGCAGTAATAACGTGTGTATGAGAGAGATGAATGGAAAAGTGATGGCATGAGGAAAAAGGGATGAAGTAATGAAAATAAATAACTACGACATAAGAATATTAAGCTTATAATATTATGTGAGAAAGGAAGAGGAATGAGTATGAGAGATATGAATGACAATGAGAGATATGAACGAATCTTTAGAAATATATACGAACAAATATGATGAAAAAATATGAAGGTGAAAAAAAAACTTACTTGTGTCTAACTTACAGTGAGGAATGTGAAAAAAGTATGAGGGATGAACATGGACGTGTGAGGAAAGATTAAGATTAGATATATAAAGCAAGCATATGAGGAAGAGTGAAGAAATATAAGAGTATGAGAAAGAAAAATAAGCTGATATAAAAATAATAAAAATAATAAAAATAAAAATAATAAAAATAATAATAATAAAAATAATAATAATAATAACAATAACAATAACAATAATAATAACAATAATAATAATAAATAATACGACTAAATTCATGGATTCTCGAAAATGACTTAATTCATGGATTCTCGAAAATGACTTATTTCATGGATACTCGAAAATGACTTAATTCATGGATTCTCGGAAACGACTTAATTCATGGATTCTCGGAAATGACTTAATTCATGGATTCTCGAAAATGACTTAATTCATGGATTCTCGAAAATGACTTAATTCATCGATTCTCGGAAATGACTTAATTCATCGATTCTCGAAAACGACTTCATTAATAATAATACTAATACTAATACTAATACTAATACTACTACTAATACTAATACTAATAATACTAATACTAATAATACTAATACTAATACTAATACTAATACTAATACTAATACTAATAATAATAATAATAATAATAATAATAATAGCTGATATAGAACGAGTATGAGGAGAAAATATGAACGTGTATAAGAAATGAATCTAAGAAAGTATGAGAGGGAGGAATTTAAGGTGTGTGATGTGAAGGGAAGGAAGGAAAAAAATGAGGTAATGGGATAGTTTTTATCACCTTAAGCAAAGAGGGGAAGAGGGGGGGGAAGAGGGGAGACAATTTCACTCCTGAGGCTGTGGTCTGGTATCTGTCACAACGGGTTCCCCTCACCTCTCTCTCTCTCTCTTTCTCTCTCACACAAAGATTCACATTCTCTCTCTCTCTCTCTCTGGATGGATGGATGGAAAGAGTGAATCAATGCATCAAAACTCTTAAAATCACATGTTTATATTAGTACTTAAGAATTCTCATATCTGACATGAGAATAAAATAGCAAACAGGACTATAGTAAAATAAATTCGTGTGATGCCAGAGAAGCATAAACAAAAGTTGGTTTATTATTTTTTAACGAGTTTCTATTATTATTATTATTATTATTATTATTATTATTATTATTATTACATCTCTCTGCCTTGAATCTATTCCAAGTATCTAATCTCCAATCCATCTGACTAAGGTTAATATTAGTTCTGGGAAAGTTATTATGGTATCTTTACTCGTGGTTAATTAGGCACTCTTTAAAGTTCTTTCTTAAAATAGACATTATGGTGAATGTAGCAAGGACGAAGGTTGAATGATCACAAAATGTAGATACAATGCTTAATTAGTTAGTGTTACCTGCCCTGCCCAACACAGAGCTATCAGTTTCAGTCCAATACAACAACAATATATATATACACAACCTAACTGTATCTTGTGATGTACACATACTAAACGTACTGTACATACATAAATACATACATATATATAGGCGTACACACAATGTATACTATACACGTATATGCATACACACACACACACAAGCACATACACACACACACACACACACAGACACAGACAACACACACACACACACAAGCACATACACACACACACACAGACACAGACAACACACACACACACACACACACAGACACAGACACAGACAACACACACACACACACCACTCCCCTCTCCCCACCTCCCTTCCATCCCCAACCAGACCAACTCACGCCAATTAAAAAAAAAATCACACACACAATGACATGCAATAGTTATTTTTTTTATTCCCCGGCCGGGCATCGGGTATCAATCACATGTCGGGTGGGTGGGTTGGTGGGTTGGGTGGGTAGGTGGGTTGGTTGGATGGATGGTTGGATAGTGGGTAGGCTGGTGTGTGTTACTGGGTAGGGTTTGTTAGTGGTCAGACATATATAGAGTAGAGTAGAGGGGTATAGAGATGGCTGGATGGTTAGAGGAGTGGTGGGAGGGTGGTGGTGGATAGGTGGGGTGGTGGTGAATAGGTGGGGTGGTGGATAGGTGGGAGGGTGGGTAGGTGGATGGATGGTTTGATGGGTAGTTGGATAGATCGAAGGACTACTGGACACACACAAATGCAGAGAGAGAGAGAGAGAGAGAGAGAGAGAGAGAGAGAGAGAGAGAGAGAGAGAGAGAGAGAGAGAGAGAGAGAGAGAGAGCTGATACGGGCACTATTATACCGTACCAAATATTCCGTGATATGTGACACCGCAACAGTCACGCTCGCTACACTTACCCTTTTTAATTAAATTCCGAGTTTTTTTTATTAATCTAAAAACGAGTGGAGCAAGGCCAGCCTATAACCTTTCTCCCCTCTCCCCTCTCATCCTATTTATTTATTTTTTTGTAATGCTGATTAAATGAGCTTTTTTTTTTTTATATATAATACTGTAACTATGTGACTTCCTGGTTTAGAATGACGTGAGTTACTGGTTTTATATAGCAATGATTAATATAGATCATAGGTATACTAAAAAAAACCCTGTGATATTCATACTTATAAACACAATGAACGTGAGTGATGAATAGTAATAACATCTGTGTAAATAATAATATAAATAAATCAATACACACCAACCAAGCCTTTGTATTTAGAAGTGGTTATGTGATGATGAAGTTATATATTAAATTTGTTGTCTTTTTTTTTTATTCTGCCATGATGTACTAATTGCTGTCCATATCGTTATGAAGGTAGCGGCGTTGCAAAGCATGATGATACCCATAGTGCAAATTGCCCTTGCAGTAGTGTATAGTATATAATATTATATACAAATCAGAGTAAATTATTCTAACTTTATTTTTTTATTTTTTTATTTTTTTCATCATTTTCCTTTCGTCTCAGTGTAGGTTTCAACTTTGAGGTCAACAACTTTACTTAATTAAATAGGAAATTTTGTGTTGGTAAATCTGTAGCAACTGGTGAATCCTCCACACTACTCCAAGAGACAGAAAAAACACCATTATTTTTGTTTGTCTTTGTCACTTTCTCAACCACTAGGCTATGGCTACTGAAGCATTATTCCTATACTAAATTGATTAATATGTCACGATCAAATCTGACTCGTGACATACCATCCATTCATTTATCTAGCCATACAGTTTACCATCAGTCAGTTCAACCATCTATCTACCTATCAGTCCATTCATCCATGCCCTCATCCTTGCAAACATTCATCTGTCCATCCACCCGGAACGATAACAGACGCTTCCCTTTATTACACATCGACACACCAGCCAGCACCATCTGTTGGCCGCTAACCTCACTAATTACTCAAACATACAGTCCGGGTTCAAAAAAAAAAAAGAGCAATCAATCTTTCTCGATCTGTTGTATATCTTGGTGGCCCCATTATGCACGACGAGTCACTAAAACCACTTCTATTTGTCTCCCTGTCCCCCTCCACCACCCCAATGTGACCTGCCACGCATATAGTGGAAGGGTAGATATTATAGGGGGTGAGGGGGAGGGGTGGAAGGGTAGATGTAGGGGGTGGGGTGGGATGGGGGGGAAAGATAGTGGATAATTTTTTTAGGATTAAACCTGTATATGCATTGACTAACTAAGATAGGTTTTTTAAAGGGGAGAATATTACCATTTTGTTAATGAACTGGAAGGCTATATAATGATTACTCCAAACTATACTGTGCAGGAAATAGAATATCCCTTTTTGGCACGACTATTTCCTGACATAAGTTTGGATAAATTAGTAGCCACCTCCACTCTACCAACACGAGAGTCTGCCCTTAAGGGAATGGTACAGTGTTGGTAAATCTGGAGCAACTGATTCCTCCAAACTATTTTAAGCAACAGTTCACCATTATGTTTGTTCATTTGGTCTCGTTTCCTGGCATACTTTGGAGGAATGAAGACACTACAATGTACCAAAAGTATACTCTGCCCTTAATCCGGAAGGCCTCACATTCAACCCCACGTCATTCATCCCCCTCACCCATGCATGCAGCAGCTTGTTGTTGTTGTTGTTGTTGTTGTAAACCGTGACGTGTTGAGGGAAAAGGTATACCGACAGATAATTACAGCAACATTCTAGTTAGTTAACGAAAGGATTAATTGCCATGCCGCCGTGTGCATAGGGTATAGAAGGGGAAACGGAATTATGTTATAAAGACCATGACGAGTGTACAGTGGTGCAAAAAGGTTGTGTTTGTGTGGCACGTGACTGTCTAAAAACCGTGATGAGATGAGTAGCCATATAATATCATGATGTTGTGTTTCCGTGTATGTGTGTGCATCTATAAGAATTAGAATTGCAGATCTCAAATTCATACATGATCGACATAGATGAAATACTTAATAATTATAGGCACCAAGAGAAACGAAGCTTGTTCCTACTTTCGTACCTACACAAACACTGACTTTACATTACCTGTTTCCAGTATAAATGAAAGTTTTTATTGAAATATTTTAGCGTTTAGGATTCAGCCAAAATTATATAATGTGTGTGTTTGATTGTTTATGACTATACGCTTGGTAACTGGTATATAAAGTATTATTTTACACTAATAAACATTCTTATACATAATACCAAGGCCTGGTGACTATTGCTTCAATGTAATAATTAGTAAACTTATTATAAAGTTATTATACGTGAATCGATTAAACCAAGCAACAAAAATAAATCTACGAGTAAGTGATTCTATCTTCATATATTCATTCTGGAATTACTTAGATATTACTTGATCGCACTGTTCAATGATAATAATCTATGAGTTGAAAAGACGATTACTGTAAATAAATCAGTAAATAAATTGCCTTACACAATATTGGATATCTTCATTGTTCTAAGCTACCAAAATTCATGATCCAATCTGCGTCAAACTTAACATTAATTGCTTAGGGTATGGATGAAACTTAGTAGGAAGGTATGGGATCCCACGTGGAGTGTTGCCGAATCATCAATTGTGGCCAGAATAACACACACTCGGCCGCTGGACAAGGTAAATCCTATTCGCCAGCTGAGACAAAATCGGCCGAGGTTGACAGAGATAAAGAGGTGGAGAGAGAGAGAGAGAGAGAGAGAGAAAGAGGTGGAGAGAGAGAGAGAGAGAGAAAGATGTGGAGAGAGAGAGAGAGAAAGATGTGGAGAGAGAGAGAAAGTGTGTGTGAGTGTGAGCGTGTGTGTGTGTGTACGCGCGCTCATACACAAAAATATTCACCCAATTACCACAGCTACGAATTACCAAGAGGCTAATAAGAGCAGTCACAACAAACCCTATAATGTTGACGACTATTACTCAGAAGGGAGAAGTTAACCCCACGAGGCCAGACAGAAGACCAAAGCCAAAACAGAGGGAGTCTATACACGAGAAATACGAGCCTGGGTGACGGCAGTATTAGGTTCCCAAACAGTCCCTGAAGCAACTATTGTAATTAATGCCTGGGTGTGTGATTTATGCCTTGCTGTATAATGGAGTGGGGAGGCGCTATGGTATGTATGTATGTTGTGTAGAGGTGACATATGATCCTCCTCTGTGATTATAAAGGGTATGATGGGTTGTAATGCTATATGGTGCTCGTAAATGCGATGAATGTAGTGGTGTTAAAATGATACACAGTGATGCTTCATGTCCTGCAGTGTGGCTTATGATTGACTATTGTTGTCCGGCATTATTTTAGCTTGTGGCTATTTTGAAGGGGAAGCTCTCTTGCTGGTGAGAGTTATTTATTAAAGAGCTTGTGATTCCTCTAAAACAATACCTGAAAACAAATCCGCTGTTTGTAACACTGAGGTGGTCGTCTGTTGCATGACATAATTTTGTGGAGGCATTTGTAGCTTTCCTTATTCACCAAACCTGTGATGTTGATGTAGTTAAAGGGATAGTGTACTTTTGTGGTTAATTTGAGTGCCTTGATTCCTCCAAAGTATCCCAGGAAACAGGACCAGATCGATTAACAAAAAATAATGGTGTCCTGTTGCTTGGAATAGTTTGGAGGAATTGATTGCTCTAGACTTATCAACACTGCACTTACCCCTTAAAACGATATGAAGGCTCTTAGTTTCTACAGGTTTAATCAGAGGTCCATCTCCAGTATCCTTCTCTATACATCCTCTCCTCTCATACATCCTCTATACATGGCCATACCACCTCATTCTAGCCTCTGTGTTGTCCCTCCAAACTGTGCCACGAAACTGGTCTCCTATCAATAACATTCATGAGGTCTCTTGTTTCCTGGGAGGCATATAATTTTTTTATTATATAGTTTGGAGGAATTATTAGTAACCCTCCATATCATCAACGAGAGAGTCCCCACTTCCTGATTGCCCTGTACGATGGTGTGTAAACTTATGATGAATGTTGTTCAAGTCTATATATAGCCTACGAACACGACCTGGCACCGTTTGTGATCCTTCCCTGTAATCCATTGGAACGGAATGTAACCACTATAATATATGTATGTTACGTGAGGTCTTGGATTGCAGTGCCATTATTCTTGTCAACTATTAAGTATGGCTGTGGAACGCTGAATAACCCTCCGTGTATGTATGTATGTATGTATGTACGATCGACGTATAAATGCCGTGATGGCCAAGTATTCGTGGATACTATGAGAACAACACTACTTTATATTACAAGAACGTGTAAACATTTTGACTGAGATGAGAGTGATTATTTGGTGGGTTAGGATATCTGTCTGTAGCTATTGATACGCAGTTATTGAAATGCAAGAAGTGAGTCAGGGAGAAGACACAGCCAATTAAACGCAAACACGTAAACAGTGATCTTTGACGCATGGAGTGAGGAAAGAACGCAGGCAGTGAGTTAAAATAAAGTAGACAGTGCGACGCAGGTAGTTAGTTAAAAAGACCACTACGACGCAACGAAGAGACGGAACAAGTGATGGATAAGGATAGGGACAATAAGACGCAAACGGTGAGTTAGAACGCAAACAATACGACGCAGGAGGTGAATCAGGACGCAGACAATAAAACGCAGACAAAAGTTGAAGAGGAAGCAGGGAGCGAGTTATAGAAAGACGCAGAACAATTTAATGGAGGAAGGGACAGTGAAGGTCATGGAAGACAACATCAATACACGACTCTGCTCTTCCAGGAACACTAATGACGAGTCAGGAACTACATGCTGACACCCGTGACTTTATTTATGCTCGGTCAGTGGTGGTGGTGGTGGTGGTGGTGGGTAATATGACAGGGACGTGGTGATCAGGGAGGGAAGAAAGGCTATACTAGGACACGGAAAACATAAGTCATTTGGCATCATAGTGAGCATTATTATCCAGCAATACATTTTGTAGATGTTGACTTTCTCTCTCTCTCTCTCTCTCTCTCTCTCTCTGTGTGTGTGTGTGTGTGCGTGTGTGTGTGTGTGTGTATTTATAACCGCGGCTGCATCCCCGTAATTGCGTGCAGGTTTGAGTGGATCCTGGAGGAATATGTCCAAGTGTAAGCGCGTTAAAAAGTGAGTGCAGATGCTTGGGTGAGTATTTCCTGGTGCGTGGACACAGGTATGGTGAAATCTTGGCGACTCATCACTGCGTGTTAGTGCATGAGAGAGCTTCAGGGTGTGAGCACGTGCAGTATTGTGTGTGTGTGTGTGTGTGTGTGTGTGTGTGTGTGTGTGTGTGTGTGTGTGTGTGGACGGTCACTCTGTTGGCGTCAGTATACGAGTTTCAAACACGTTATACCTCGCTTTCACGAATTATGGCTGACCTCTCGTCTACTGACCTCTCATCTGCTGACCTTTTATTGAGAGTGGGGAGAGTTTAGGTAAGGGTAATAGTGAGGGGGATGGCGAGGTTGAGAACGAAGGAGAAAGCGAAGGAGGGATGGAGGGAGGAAAAAAGCGAGAAAGCGAGAAAGCGAGGAAGGGAGAAAGTGAGGAAGGGAGGGAGAAAGCAAGGGAGGGAGGGAGAAAGCAAGGGAAGGAGGGTTGGGAGAGGGGAAGGGGGTTGAGTCTGTGGCAGAGATGAGAAAACTCGCCCCAACTCCAGTCAAACTAATCCCAGCTGATGAATGTCGGGTTCGAGCGGATTCCAGTTCGACGCTGAGGCTTGGGTGGTCGGGAAAAGTGAGAGGAAGGTGGTGGTCGTAAGGGGTTGTGGGGTGCATTGGGGAAAGAGGAGGGGGTCGTGGGGTGAGTTGGGGAGGGAGGGAGAGTCATGGGGTGAATTGGGGAGGGAGGGGGTCGTGGGGTGAATTGGGGAAAGAGGAGGGGGTCGTGGGGTGAGTTGGGGAGGGAGGGGGTCGTGGGGTGAGTTGGGGAGGGAGAGGGTCGTGGGGTGAGTTGGGGAAGTAAGGGGACATTCAGGTTTTCGGGGAGGTTTGCGTACAGTAGGACAGAGCTTAAGTGAATACAAACCACAAGTCGAATGAAACAAAGGAATGCAGTTTGTATTTTGACGCCTTCTGGAGTCAACCTTGAACGAGAGGCACAGCTGAGATGTGTGAATGGGGACTGACTCAGATTATAATGTCAACGGGTCACTTGGTAAGATTAAAGCGAATGTATACTGCCAGGTTTATTCTCAGGCACACCAACTTTTTCATGGAAGACAAACACGATTGAGTTATAAAATCTTAAAGTCAAGCAGCTTTTCTCATAACACCTATTATAACAATGAATCCTAAATCCTAAAGAGAAAAGTGTAAATATATATAGAGGCCTAAAAACCAGGAATCATCAGCCAGTAAGGTATAATATTGCAGTCATAAAAGAGAACATCATCCATAAAACTCGACACAAGCAACTGATGGATAGGCTGAAAAATATTGATGTAACCAGATGATACTGGGGAAACGTGAGACTAATAAAATGTAATGATTATAAAATTGTCACGAAACAGGCTTCCTCTGTATAGTATTTGCTCAGAGTTACTGTTTATAATTATATATATATATATATATATATATATATATATATTATATATATATATATATATATATATATATATATATATATATATATATATATATATATATATATATATATATATATATTTATTTATTTATTTGCTGAATAACTCGCACTCGCAAGGAAAATGAAGACGGAATACCAAGCTTTCGTCTATTTCTCAAGACATCTTCAGGGTAATACAGAGGAATGAGTAAAGGCAGTGTATTTATATCCGGACCCCTACATAGTTACCAATGATCACAATATGTCCACCCAAGCCATTGGTTTCATCTCAAATTCATTTCCCTAACATAACATATATATTTATGGAAAAATATTTGTTACTTCTCAATTTCTTTAATTATTTTGTATAATTCTTTCACTTTTATTCTTCCCTCTTTTTCTTTCTCACTCTCCCCCCCATCCATCTTGGTCTCTCTTTCTCTCTCTCTCTCTCACTCTGTCTGTCTTCCAACTTTCCTAATATTTCATTTTCGTCGTCACTTTTCCATTTCCGTCTCCATTCTCTTTTCATCTTCCTTTTTATATATTTTTTATTTCTCCATTCTGCCTCTCCATCTTTTCCTTTCAATCTCTCTCCTACCTTTCCCTTCCCTCTCTTATGTTCTTCCCAGCTCCACAATTTTCCATTCATCTGTTGTCTCCTTCCAGTTTCCTCCTCCTCCTTACTCTCTCTCTCTCCATTCTTCTCCACTTTCACTCTCTCCTATCCCCTCCCTTTCTCTCCTCTTTCCCTCTTCTCTAACTTAATTATGAATCACTGGGTCTTTCCTTCTTCCTACGTTCTGTCTCTGTCTCTGTTAAACTCTCTCTCTCTCTCTCTCTCTCTCTCTCTCTCTCTCTCTCTCTCTCTCTCTCTCTCTCTCTCTCTCTCTCTCTCTCTCTCTCTCTCTCTCTCTCTCTCTCTCTCTCTCTCTCTCTCTCTCTCTCTCTCTCTCAATCCACATTCCTCCTCTTATCTCATTTCCTCTCTCTATTACACCTCCCTCCCTCTTTGCATTCCTGTCCTCTCCTTATATCTGGCAAATCCTTAGATATTCCCCTTTCTCTTCTCTCCCTTTCTATCATCTCTCTCTTTCTCTCTCACTTACTCCCTTTCTATCCTTCTCTCCTCCC
>JAWZYT010003064.1:27500-32163 GCA_034508575.1 Petrolisthes manimaculis | reverse complement strand
AATCACTTACACACTACTTACTTACTTACAAGGCTCACTCAGACATCACATGCTGACCTAAGCTTGAACGGGAAGAGAACAGGCTACAACTCCCTGTGAGACCCACTAACACCTCAGACTGTCCCTCTTTTCTTTTTATTCCTTCCTGCTTGCTGTCACACCTCTCTATCACCTTTTTCTGGGCTATAGGACCTCGATGTTGCGGCGCCTAACATCCATCAATCCATCACTAACACCTCAGCATATAATGACGACACAGGCCTCCTCTTGTGCCCTTTATAGCTTCAGTTAACTAGTGACAACCACATCATTAACAGGTTACTCTAGCATATAATCTCTCTCTTTAAAGTTAGCACCCTAGCCTAACTTAACCCGTATATACAATAGCTACATAGTGTGACTCTGTAGACTAACTCGTGTTATTAATAAAAGTGAGTAAACTACTTAATCTTGCTTGTATCTTTTCAAACCATATAATTATAGAAAATCTTATAATATAAAATAAATCACCGTTAATTTTACCTCCCTCTTTAACTAACTATCTATCTATCTATCTATATAATCTATCTCTATCTCTATATTTATTTATATATATATATATATATATATATATATATATATATATATATTATATATATATATATATATATATATATATATATATATATATTTAACCATGTGTTATTCACCATTTCTCTTTTTCTCTCTCTATACCTGCGTTACTCACAATTTCACCTCTCTCTCTCTCTCTCTTTCTCTCCTATTACGTATCACACCTTCCCAACACCACTAACAAGGCAACTGAGCAGGACTATGGTGTGTGTGCTTTTTTCAGATAGGTTAGGTTTCCTTGTCTGTATATGCTTTTTTCAGTGTGTGTGTGTGTGTGTGTGTGTGTGTAAATCGAGTTTGTAAAGAGAGTTGGCGAGTGAAGAGGGGGGTACCAGATAAGTAGGGGGGCAGACTGGGGGTGGGGTGATGTGGAGTGGGGTGGGGTGGGCAGACTCGGGGGGTGCAGACGTGTGGGAAGGGGGGGGGGGTAGCAGACGACCCACCCCACCCCCCACCCCCCACCACTGCTCACATTTCACGCTCTTTGCTCCGTAAAATTTAATTCCTTTAATCTCAATCCATCCCTGGCCCTTCACCTGCCACTCTCTCTCTCTCTCTCTCTCACTCTCTCTCTCTCTCTCTCTCCATTTCTGCGAGATGTTGAAAGTGTGAGTATGTATGTGTGTATGTTATGAGTTAATGTCGACGTAGGGGGTGATTAATTTCTTTTCTTGACGTGTTGGGGTAGTAAGAATACGCGGGGGAATAGCAAGAACCTTTAGATGATCTCAAAATGTATAATAATAATAATAGACAGATGTTATGGTGTGGTATTGAAACTTACTGTAGGTCCCTGATGATTGTAATTCGTCGTTGTATCCGCTTTGTCATCACCTTTCTCAAGTATATAATAAATAATTATGTGTGTGTGTGTAACTGTGTCTAAGTATATTATGTGTATGTGTATATTTGTGTATGAGAGAGAGAAATAGGGAGAGAGGGAGAGAGAGAGAGAGAGTAAGGGAGGGGAGGGAGAGAGAGAGAGTAAGGGAGGGAGAGAGAGAGAGTGGGAGAGAGAGAGGGAGAGAGAGAGTGAGAGAGAGTTGAGAGTGAGTGAGTGTTGATGAACTAAGTGGACACTGGAGTGGGGTGAGCGTTTAAAAGTTAAGCCCTAAACTCCCTCCTGCCCACTCAGCCCTCTCGGTGGAAAGTTGGCATAAATCCACCTCCCTTGTCACTTGTCCCTCTCACTCCCCTCTCCTCCCTCTCACCCGCCTCACTTTTCTCGCCCCACTTCTCCCTCTCCTCTCCCTCTCCCTCTTTCTCTCCCTCTCACCTGCCTCACTTTTCTCACTCCACTTCTCCCTCTCCTCACTCTCTCTCTCTTTTATTTAAACATTCTGGTATAGCTGTACATGGCTGAGCTAAACAGCTAAAAACATCCCGCTGTACACTAGTGTGCGGCTTAAAGTGCCACTTTTCCTCGTGGCACTATCTTAAAAGCCGCTTTGTAATGTTTGTATACAGTATGTCTGATGGGCGTTGGAAATGTTCCTCGCCACCTGTCAAAGTCACCTGCAATGTCTAGAGCAACGACAATGGTATCCAGGCCATTATCCAAGGAGTCTTGCCAGTCCCTGGAGAGGAGCATAAGAAGGTCCGAGGTGGAGCGGCCAGATCTAAACCTGAACTGTTGGTTGGACAAGAGGGATTCGTCATCAAGGTGGTGGGTGAGGGTGTCTACTACTATCCCTCTCCAATATTTGTCCAACCACAGACAGGAGAGAGATAGGCCTGTAATTGGCAGGGTTTGTCCTGGATTTTTTCTTGTGTACAGGCACCACACGAGCCTCTTTCCATATGGAGGGACACGTGTTTTCCTGAACGCAAGATGTAAACACCTCAGTGAGCGGTCGTGCCAGCTCACTCGAGCAGTGGCGTAGTACTTGTGGACTCTCATCGTCATCCACTGCTCTTAGGAGGTGCTCCACTCTCCCCTGTGTTCACCTCCACTGTTGATATTTCCTGGTCACACGACTCTCTCTCTCTCTCTCTCACTTCCAGCCTGATAATTGATTGATTGATGAATATTAGGCGCCGCAACATCGAGGTCCTATAGCGCCAGAAAAAAGGTTATAGAGAGGTGTGACAGCAAGAAGGAAGGAAAGAAAAAGAAAAGAGGGACAGTTGTAGAACTGAAAGATGGGATCCATTTAGTCTGGTCTTTCACTAGCGACCTTCCTAGCATGGAAAACCCTCTCTCCCCGAAATCGGGGCAGAGCAGGGGCTGGAGCCCCCTCTAGTATAGCTCGCCAGGTCTCAGAGACACACAAGCCCCCCCACCACGTCAAGGCAGTTCCCGTTGGGGGGTTCCAGCCTGATAGCTTTCCACTCCGACTATCAATATAAGTGGTTGTGGCTCTCTCTCTCTCTCTCTCTCGCTCTCTCTCTCTCTCTCTCTCTCTCTCTCTCTCTGCCTGACCTGCTTCGTCTGACCTCAGCAGCATCTTGTCGTTGTCATGGTAACCTCACACACACACACACACACACACACATTATCATAGACACACACATTATATCACTGTCACACACACACACATTTATCTTTCTGATTCACACACGTATACATTATCTTCGTCTCACACACACACACACACACATACATTATCTTTCTGTCTCAAACAAATTATCTTTCTGTCACACACACCACACACACATTATCACACACACATATAATCTTTGTGTCTTTCTCTCACACACACACACATTATCTTTATCTCTCTCACATACACATTCAGTCTCTCACACTACCACTCTCCATACACTTCTCCCATTCCCTCCCCCCCCCTCTCTCTCTCTCTCTCTCTCTCTCTCTCTCTCTCTCTCTCTCTCTCTGACATGCACACACACCACACACCCTTCCTTTCCCTCTTGCCTTCCTGCTTACCTTATTACACAGTTCCCAGTCAGCCAGCCACTCAGCAATCAGCCAATCAACCACTCACCCACACAGCCATCCAGCCACCCAGCCAGCCAGCCACCCACTCAACCATCCAGCCATCCAGCCAGCCATCCAGCCATCTCCTCTGATCCATTAGTGATATGTAAACTTTCACCAAACCTCAAGATTGGTGGTACCGGGGGACAAACTCACATGGCAAAGTCAAGGCTGGATGAATGGACGGATGGAGGCACGGATGAATATATGGATGAATGAATATATGGATGGATGAATATATGGATGGATGAATATATGGATGGATGAATATATGGATGGATGAATATATGGATGGATGAATATATGGATGGAATAAATGGTTGGATGAATGGACGGATGGAGCACATCCATCTATCCACCCAACCCTCCATCCATCTATCCATCAATCCCTCCCCTCCTTCCCTCAATCCCACACTCCAGCCATCCATCCCTCCCCTCCTACCATCCCTCCATATTACCATCCCTCCCTCCTACCATCCCTCCATCCATCCATCTATCCATCAATCCCTACCTCCCTCCCTCCCTCAATACCACACTCCATCAATCCATCCATCCATCCCTCCCTCCTACCATCCCCTCCCCTCCATCCATCTATCCATCAATCCCTCCCTCCATCCATCTATCCATCAATCCCTCCCTCCCTTCCTCCTACCATCCCTCCATATTACCATCAAATCACATTGTTTAGCTCCCAGGCAATACATCATTCTCTCTTTTACTTGTCTTGTCCATCTCTCTCTCTATATATACTTTGTAATGTACAGTGTGTTGTGTGTGTGTCTGTCTGTGTGTGTTGTGTGTGTGTGTGTGAGGGGGGGTAGAGTGAGTGAGGTGTGGTGTGAGGGGGTTAGTGTGTGTGTGTGTGTTCGTAAGAGTGTGTGAGTGAGTTAGTGTGTGTGTGTGTGTGTGTGTGTGTGTGTGTGTGTGTGTGTGTGTGTGTTGTGTGTGTGTGTGTGAGGGGGGTAGAGTGAGTGAGTGTGTGTGTGAGGGGGGGTAAGACTGAGTGAGTGTGTGTGTGAGGGGGGTAGACTGAGTGAGTGTGTGTGTGAGGGGGGTAGACTGAGTGAGTGTGTGTGTGAGGGGGGGTAGACTGAAGTGAGTGTGTGTGTGAGG
>JAWZYT010003064.1:7500-25000 GCA_034508575.1 Petrolisthes manimaculis | reverse complement strand
CTGGCAACTAATTCCCAGCGTGAGGCAAGAGGTGTCAGGCAAGGCAAGGCAAGGCAAGGCTAGGTTAGGTAAGGCTAGTTTAGGTTAGGTTAGGTTAGAATGGGTTAGGTTAGGTTAGAATGGGTTAGGTTAGGTTAGAATGGGCTGAGGTAGGTTAGGTTAGGTTAGGTTAGGTTAGGTTAGGTTAGAATGAGTTGAGGTAGGTTAGGTTAGGTTAGAATGGGTTGAGGTTAGGTTAGGTTAGGTTAGGTTAGATTAGAATGGGCTGAGGTAGGTTAGGTTAGGTTAGGTTAGATTAGAATGGACTGAGGTAGGTTAGGTTAGGTTAGGTTAGGTTAGGTTAGAATGGGCTGAGGTAGGTTAGGTTAGGTTAGGTTAGGTTAGGTTAGAATGGGCTGAGGTAGGTTAGGTTAGGTTAGGTTAGAATGGGCTGAGGTAGGTTAGGTTAGGTTAGAATGGGTTAGGTTAGGTTAGGTTAGGTTAGAATGGGTTAGGTTAGGTTAGGTTAGGTTAGGTTAGGTTGGGCTGGGCTGAGGTAGGTTGGATCAGGTTGGGTGAAGCTAAATAATGGTGAACTCGTCGTTGTTTTCATACATACATACATAAATACATAAATACATGGTATCAAACTTAGGTATTGTTGTTAAGCTTAAATAATAATTAATCATGCACACAGACGTATATATAATTACATTGGGTAAAACTTAAATACCAAGTTGTCTTTTTTATAGAAATATATTATAAGGTCAAGAATGAATTAATATCAATCCTGTTTTTTTTTTTTTAGTTTACTTACATATCATACAGTACATACATATTACACATAAACGACAGTACCGTATGCTGTATGTATTAGTAATTAAAGTTATCTTATTATAATACAAACAACAGTCTTTGATGTTTGTGGCTTTGCTTGCGTATCACTAAGAACATACGTTTTTTTTTTTTATTAGCACTTTCTGGATGAGGGTGAAGATCGAAGTGTGACAAGAAAGAGGAAGGATGATGAGCAGGAAGGGGAAGTGTGAAGGGCAGAATTTAGTGGGATGAATAGAATGAAATGTGACCAACAAAATGACGTGTGAAGAAGAGAATAAAATGTGACGAAAAGAAAGTGTGAGAATGAACTGTGACGAAGAGAATGAAGTGTGAGAATGAAGTGTGCTGAACAGAATAGAGTGTGACGAAGAGAAAGAAGTGTGAGTATAAAGTATGACGAAATGAAAGAAATTTAACAAAGAGAATGAAGTGTGACGAAGTGAAAGAAGTGTGAGAATGAAGTGTGATAAAGAGAATGAAGTGTGACAAATAGAATGAAGTGTGAGTATAAAGTGTGATGAAGGGAATTAAGTGTGTGAGGAAGAGCAATGTGAGGAAGACGAACCAAGGCAAGAAAGAACCTTTTTGTTGTCAACTCTAATGAAAGTCTGCAGAGTTGGCAAGGAAAGAGAGAGAGAGAGAGAGAGAGAGAGAGAGAGAGAGAGAGAGAGAGAGAGAGAGAGAGTGTATGTGTGTGTGTGTGTGTGTGTCTGTGTGTGTGTGTGTGTCTGTGTGTGTGTGTGTGTCTGTGTGTGTGTGTGTGTCTGTGTGTGTGTGTGTCTGTGTGTGTGTGTGTGTGTGTGTGTGTGTGTGTGTGTGTGTGTGTGTGTGTGTGTGTGTGTGTGTGTGTGTGTGTGTGTGTGTGTGTGTGTGTGTGTACAGTATGTGTGTGTGTGTGTGTGTATGTATATAAGAATGTATGTTTGCGTGTGTATGTATTTATGCATGTGTGTGTGTGTGTGTGTGTGTGTGTGTGTTATCGTGACCCTCAATACAGCTGTCACCACCACACAGCAACCTCTCTTTGTATCGGCTTGTGTCTGCCTGTCTGCCTGCCTACTGTCTGCCTGCCTGCCTGCCTTCCTGTTTGCTTGCCTGCCTGCCTGCCTGTTTGCTTTCCTACCTTCCTGTTTGCTTGTCTGTCTATTTGTCTGCTTACCTTCCTTACTTTCTGCTTGCCTTCCTGCCTGTCTGTCTGTTTACCTTCCTTTCTTCCTGCTTGCCTTCCTTCCTTTCTGTCTACCTTCCTGCCTGCTTACCTTCCTGTCTGTCTGTCTGTCTGTCTGTCTGTTTACCCATCGTCACCCGGCTCCAATTCTCTCTTTACTTCCTCACCTCACTTTTTTTCTCTCACTTTCTTTACTTTTACAGCTCCCTCTCTTACAGTCTTCTTTTCTTACTTTTTACTTGTTCATACTCTCTCTCTCTCTCTCTCTCTCTCTCTCTCTCTCTCTCTCTCTCTCTCTCTCTCTCTCTCTCTCTCTCTCTCTCTCTCTCACTCTCTCTCTCTCTCTCTCTCTCTCTCTCCTAATACCCACCAACGCTTGTTTTGCTGCAACTCTTAATGCCACTCCTATTCACTCAAGCCCCTCACGTGTGTGTGTGTGTGTGTGTGTGTGTGTGTGTGTGTGTGTGTGTGTGTGTGTGTGTGTCGTTCCTCTCTTTCTCCTACCTTTGTCCCCTCCTCTTCATCCTCCTCCTCCTTCTCCTCCTCTTCCTCTGTTTCCTCCTCCCTATTTACCTACCCACCTACCTATCCTTTTTCATTATTCTTTCCTCTATCCCAAATCCTTTACTTGCTTCTCTCTTCCATTTCTCCCTTCCATCTCCCTTCATTTCATCTCTTCCTTTTCCCTTCATCTCCTTTCTCTCTTCCTTTCTTCACGTTTATCTCAATTCCTCTCTCACTCACTCACTCACTCACTCACTCACATCACCTTCCTTCACGTTTTTCTCAATTCCTCTCTCACTCACTCACTTTCATACTCACTCACTCACATCACCTTCCTTCACGTTTATCTCAATTCCTCTCTCACTCACTCACTCTCACTCTCTCTCACTCACTCACTCACTGATATCACCTCCTCCGCCCCTTTATGTGACAAGAGGGAAAACTTGGGTTGGCTGGCCCGTATTCAAAGGATAGATGGAATTTTCACCATCATCTCAGTGTTTGAAACTTTTATAGACTTGCAACAGACTGAGTTAGACGGGGTTAACAGGAGAGAGGCGGAGAAGGGAGAGAGTTACATAGAGTTACATAGAATCACAGACCACAACAGACCTTACGGTCCACACGGGGTGATCTGATTAGAAGGTTACTGGTAGAGAATGAATATCTCCCCAGTGATAGTCGTAGGTAAGGATAGCAAAGTAGAAGGCTCTCTCCCCACCCTCCAATCCCTCCGGCCTGAGCCGTACTGGAAATAAAGTTAGGAGTCAGAACCTTGTGGAGTTGGTGTCACGGTTTGATCTGTGATCATAACGTAACGTACGTAAGTAGTAGAATGCTATTAATTATATATATATTAACAAAGGAATACCACGTGTGGGGAATGTTCTAGAAGGCATAGAACAATGGAATTTTCCAGAGACAGAAATTTGAAAATAGAGGAGTGCTGGTACCTGTTAATTAAGGAAAGGTCACGTCAGGTCAGGTGAGGTCGAGTACCCACTCACTCCATCCCGTGTCTGGAGTCATTGCTACAAATTTTGCATTAATAATTATGCTATGGGGGCATCTATTACTTATTAAAATTGATTTTGAAGTGGAAGGGAATCATTTGCAAGCAGTTGCATGTTGGGAAAAGTGATTTGCATGTATAACTAAAGTGTGAGTGACATATGTAAACGTAGTCAAGGATTAGGCCATACGAACACGTAGATATTGGACAGTCTTGATGATGAGTCACTGGCCAGGTAGAATGGGGAGGAGTCAGAAAGGTAATTAATCTCCACCACCCATACCTTGGTTTTGAATACAAGCAGTTGGTAGACACACACTCGACGAAGAACACACCTCGTATCCAGCCCTCGTTGCTTTGCCTAGGGGCCTATAGTTTTAACGTAACGTCGAAATTGTTTAATTACTTTTTCACAAGACTTATTGTTAATTAACTCACTATTCATTCGCTAGACGAGAATCAGTAAGGTGTCATTTATAGGTGAGGAGAGGGCTGGCAGGAATTTACGAGTGTGTGTGTGTGTACGAGGGACAGCAAACGAGTGTGGAATTGACATTGAAATATACCAACTGGGTTGCTTGATTTCCATTACTATTACGATAACGTAATTACCGTCTCCTGTGTGTGCGAGGGGAAGTGCTAGCTCGTGATAAGTATATTAAAGTAAAGTAATATTACTGTCCACGTGGACTACGAGCGACTGAGGGAAGCACGTGTAGAGAGGAGCGACGAAGAGTAAGTAATATTTTTATTGATAGTTACTGTGAACGGAAGTGTGTGTGTGTGATTTTGATTGAATTTAATTATTCATTTGTTGGCTTGGAATTTATTAATAAATAGAGAAAATTGGCATTTTGTGTGGTAATTGACCCTTATTGCATGCTCTATAATCATACATATATAGCAGGACGAACCCAGAAATAAATTTATTGTGTTGGAGGGAAGGATACAGGGATTATAACTCTGGGTAACTCGCTGCAGCCAACCAACGAGATTACATATTAACCAGTAAGGTAAGCTTTGGAAATTATTATAAAGCTACATTCATTGATATCGATCAGTCCACCCCCACATAATTGGCGCCCAACGTGGGGCCTGCTCTTTGTATTAATTCCAGTCACACACGCGCACACCTTCACGAGTAGATAGATTACGGTTGTCCAGGAATTAAGGCAAAGGAAACAATAGAAATATTTAATATGTATACCGTAGCGGAATTAATGGAGGAAGCCCGATGCTTGGGATATGCAGATACGGTCGAGATTCGACAGTACGTAGAGCGTCGTCAAGAGGATGACAGGCTCGAAAGGTTGAGTCAGAGAGAGGCTGAAAAGGAACAGAGAGAGGCAGAAAAGGAAGAGAGAGAGAGAGAGCATGAAAGGGAAAGATGGGCACACGAGCAGAAAATGGTGGAACTGCAAGCACAGGCGAGTAGTAGTCAAAGCAGTATTGCAAGCCTGACTACAGTAACCCCGAGACTACAACTGGCGAAGTATGTAGAGGGAGACGAAATTGAACCGTTTATTGAGCGATTCGAGATGCTTGCAGACACATACGTCTTTAGTGACGATGTGAAGAAAATAGAGTTCCTTAACCTGTTCGATGGTAAAAGCCTTAGTATCCTCTACCGACTCGATCCTGACACCAGGAATTATGCGAGCATGAAAAAAGCTCTGTTACAAGCATATGGGGTGACTGTCGATGATGCACGGAAGCAGTTTTTGAGTGCTTCCTTGCAAGATAAAGAGACCGTTGCACAGTTTAGTGCACGTCTCGCTAGCCACCTGGATCAGTGGTTTGATAAGGCCGAAACACCCAAGACGTTGGAGGGGATAAAGGATTTGTTGCTTCGCACGCAACTGGAGAAGTCGTGTCCTCCAGAATTGTCGGCCCAGATTAAAACCCATAAGATTAATTGCCTCAAGGAAATGGTGGAAATGTCGGATGCACATTTTACCGCATACGGTTACCACACGCGGGTTCAGTCGTGTGAGAAAATTGCTCAGTTAAATAAGCCTTCCCAAGACTCTGCTGGTTCATATTATAATCAGTCGAGTAATAATGATAATTCACAGCAGCAGAGTCAGGTTGTACGTCAACAACCTAATCCTCTCCTTAATCACGCCAAGAAACAAGGCAATAATTATTATTCTCAGCAGTCAAGTCAGTACCGTTACCAGGGGAGAAGTAACGGGAAGAGTTATAATAATAACTACAGAGGTAATAAGGGTTATTATCAGCGATCGGCAGCTGCTATGTATGAGTATAATGAACCACAGTACCCAGCTGTAGGTACGGCTAGCGCTGCTGGGGAAACTCCCGAGGGTGGAGAAGGATATACCCAGCAGACGACGGAAGCTCGTCAGGGTGAGAAGGATGAAGGGTTACGTATTCACGGGGACCATCGGTGGTTTAAAGGGAAGTGCTAGCGTTGGGGCAGACCTTATGTCACGGTTGCCTGAGGAAATCGAGCGAGTAACTAATTATGGGTTATAGTTAGGATCCAAATTACTCGTTTTATTGTTATTTCCGAGTGCAACGAGCACAAACCCTTTATCCAAACTCAGATTTGGGGTTCATCTCGGTCTGATGTTTGGATATTGCATTGGGTCTTCCAAGACTTGGGTTCCAGCGGTTATCCCTGACTCGAGTCTTGGATGATTAATTAACATATATATTGCTTTACAGGAACTGATGGCAGTTGGATGGTCTCCAGAATAATTTTTTGCATTTTTTATTATTACATATTATGTAACAATGACACAATGTATTACATACACCACACTTATATATTGTTTAAATGTGTACTATTGGTACTAGACATTACCAGGTATAATTATTCTTGCCACGGAGTTTCTCCTTAGATTTTAAAGTTAAAGTAACTGTTAGGAGTTTTTCACTCATTGGCAAAAATAAACACTTAACTGGTATTAAGTCATGACACATACAAGAATGAGTGAAGTGTGAGTGAGTTATTATTGTAATAGTTATACATGCAAAGACGTCATTACCACTTCATTATTTTATTAAACATTGCATAGAGCAATGTCTCTTCTGTGTGTGCGAATGTCACGGTTTGATCTGTGATCATAACGTAACGTACGTAAGTAGTAGAATGCTATTAATTATATATATATTAACAAAGGAATACCACGTGTGGGGAATGTTCTAGAAGGCATAGAACAATGGAATTTTCCAGAGACAGAAATTTGAAAATAGAGGAGTGCTGGTACCTGTTAATTAAGGAAAGGTCACGTCAGGTCAGGTGAGGTCGAGTACCCACTCACTCCATCCCGTGTCTGGAGTCATTGCTACAAATTTTGCATTAATAATTATGCTATGGGGGCATCTATTACTTATTAAAATTGATTTTGAAGTGGAAGGGAATCATTTGCAAGCAGTTGCATGTTGGGAAAAGTGATTTGCATGTATAACTAAAGTGTGAGTGACATATGTAAACGTAGTCAAGGATTAGGCCATACGAACACGTAGATATTGGACAGTCTTGATGATGAGTCACTGGCCAGGTAGAATGGGGAGGAGTCAGAAAGGTAATTAATCTCCACCACCCATACCTTGGTTTTGAATACAAGCAGTTGGTAGACACACACTCGACGAAGAACACACCTCGTATCCAGCCCTCGTTGCTTTGCCTAGGGGCCTATAGTTTTAACGTAACGTCGAAATTGTTTAATTACTTTTTCACAAGACTTATTGTTAATTAACTCACTATTCATTCGCTAGACGAGAATCAGTAAGGTGTCATTTATAGGTGAGGAGAGGGCTGGCAGGAATTTACGAGTGTGTGTGTGTGTACGAGGGACAGCAAACGAGTGTGGAATTGACATTGAAATATACCAACTGGGTTGCTTGATTTCCATTACTATTACGATAACGTAATTACCGTCTCCTGTGTGTGCGAGGGGAAGTGCTAGCTCGTGATAAGTATATTAAAGTAAAGTAATATTACTGTCCACGTGGACTACGAGCGACTGAGGGAAGCACGTGTAGAGAGGAGCGACGAAGAGTAAGTAATATTTTTATTGATAGTTACTGTGAACGGAAGTGTGTGTGTGTGATTTTGATTGAATTTAATTATTCATTTGTTGGCTTGGAATTTATTAATAAATAGAGAAAATTGGCATTTTGTGTGGTAATTGACCCTTATTGCATGCTCTATAATCATACATATATAGCAGGACGAACCCAGAAATAAATTTATTGTGTTGGAGGGAAGGATACAGGGATTATAACTCTGGGTAACTCGCTGCAGCCAACCAACGAGATTACATATTAACCAGTAAGGTAAGCTTTGGAAATTATTATAAAGCTACATTCATTGATATCGATCAGTCCACCCCCACAGTTGGTAGAGAAAACTCCACAAGGAAATTTTATAGGAAAGATAGAAAGTAGTTGAAATTTGGCTAACTTGCCACCTGTAATGGGTAAAAAATTATTCATTAGTAAACATCGAAAGTCGGGGATTAGATGCAAGGTGTTTATCAAGGCGACGTTTGAAGCTATCTACTGTGTTACATTCTATTACGTTACGGGGAAGCCCATTCCATAAGTTGACAACTCGGTTAAAAAAGAAATTCTTGGATTCGTGTGAGTTAAAAGATTTACCTATGATTTTACAGCCATTACCTCTCGTGTAGTTTGATTGGTCGATATTGAAATATTTGTTGCAGTCCATATTGTCTATGCCTTTGATTATTTTGAATACCTGGATTAAGTCGCCTCTCAATCTACGTTGTGCTAATGGGAATAGATTCAATTTATTTAGCCGCTCTTCATACGTTTTGTTTCGTAGACATGGTATCATTTTAGTAACTCTACGTTGGACTCGTTCCAATTTTACTATATCTTTCTGGTAGTACGGGCACCAGGCTTGGACACAATATTCCATAAGGGGACGGACCAAGGAATTATACAAAGTGAGGATTGTATCTTTAGACTTATACTCGAATGCTCTGCCAATAAAGCCGATAGTTTTATTTGCTTTCTTAATTACTTCTGTACATTGCTGACTGGGTTTTAGGTTACTTGATATTGTGACCCCTAAGTCTGTCTCTTGATCCACGCTTTTAATTTGATTACCATTTAACGAGTAGTTTGCAGTTACGTTACGATGTCCGATATGAAGTACTTTACATTTATCTGCATTGAAGGACATTTGCCAAGTTTTCGCCCAATTCGACAATTTATCGAGATTATCTTGCATTTCTTTAGTTTGTGCGGTAGTGAGTACTGTATTTGCAATTTTAGTGTCATCGGCAAACTTCGATATTATGCATGAGAGACCTTCATCTATGTCGTTTATGTAAACTAGGAAAAGGATTGGGCCTAAAACTGACCCTTGTGGCACCCCGCTCGTAACGCCAGTCCAATTAGATGATTTACCATTTATTACCACACGTTGTTTACGGTTTCTTAGCCAGTTCTCTATCCATCTTACGGTGTCGCCTTGGATTCTGTGAGATTTTAATTTAGTTATTAAACGTTTATGGGGAACTTTGTCAAAGGCTTTTTGGAAATCTAGATAAATTATGTCTACTGCTTTACTCTTATCATATTCGTTAAAAATGTCATTTAAAAAGTCTAATAGATTCGTTAGGCAAGAGCGTTTATTGCGGAAACCGTGTTGAGTGTCTCTGAGTAAGTTATTTTCCTCTAAATGATTTGTAAGTTTATCTCGTATGATTGTCTCTAACATTTTGCATACTACTGAGGTTAGGCTGATAGGGCGATAGTTACTAGGTAAAGATTTGCTGCCTTTTTTAAATATTGGTGTTACGTTAGCGAGCTTCCAATCATCAGGTATTGTTCCAGTGTGTAAAGAATAATTAAATAGCAGAGTCAGAGGTTTTACTATTTCGCTTTTAGCTTTAGAGAGAGAGAGAGAGGCGGAGAAGGGAGAGAGAGAGAGAGGGGGAGAAGGGAGAGAAAGGGAGGGGAGAAGGGAGAGAGAGAGATGAGAGAGAAGGGAGAGAGAGAAGGGAGAGAGAGAGAGAGAGAAAGGGAGAGAAGGGAGAGAGAGGGAGAGAGAAAGGGAGAGAGAGGGAGAGAGAAAGGGAGAGAGAGAGAGAGAGAGAAGGGGGAAGATAGTGAGGCGCTCACTATCTCTCTCCGTCTCTCACTGTGAAGGAGAGAGATGGGAAGGCAGACAGAGAAGCAGAAACACACACACACACACACACACACATTATCTTTCTGTCTCAAACAAATTATCTTTCTGTCACACACACACACATTATCACACACACACATATAATCTTTGTGTCTTTCTCTCTCTCACACACACACACAAACACACACACACACACACACACACACACAACACACATGATTATATAAGCTTTTATTGTAATTAGGTCATCACACAATGCTGTAACACTGTAATGAAAACGGAATTTGGTTCACTAAACAAGGGTCAACCTCCGATCAGACCAAACCAAACCTAACCTAACCCAACCCAACCCAACCCAACCCAACCCAACCCAACCCAACCCAACCCAACCTAACCTAACCCAACCCAACCCAACCCAACACAACTAACCTAACGTAACCTAACCCAACCCAACCAAACCTAACCCAACCCATACCAACCCCAACTAACCTAACGTAACCCAAACTAATCTAACCTAACCCACACATCCCAAACTCACCAAACGTAACCTAGCCTATTTTATTCCAACCCAGCCTAACCCAAGATAGTTGCATTATGAACCATTATCTATCCTAACAAGATGTGTAATTTACCACATGTGAAGTATATATGTCATCTCTGGTATTCAAACTGGGTTACAAACATCAATATAATCCATACTTACATATATACATACATAGATACATACATACATAAAAACATACATACGTAGGTGGAAATGAAGCGAACTTATGCTGCCGACAGTACATTGAAATGGGACAATTAACATTAACACCAGCAATTACACACATTCAAATTAAACTGAACTTATATTTTGTAACGAGATAGCTATGTATGTATGTATGTACTGTACACTAAGGGAGAGGAGGGGCTGAATGGGGGGAGGTGAGTGGGGATGGGTGAGTGTGGGGAGGTGAGTGGGGATAGGTGAGTGTGGGGAGGTGAGTGTGGGGAGGTAAGTGGGTTGGGTTGTGTTGGGGGGAGATGACCAAAAAAATAAATATACAGATATTTTCAATCCAGTTCAATCCATTCCAGTCTAATCAAGTCCAGACCATTCCAGTCCAGTCCAATATAGTCCAGTCTCGTCCAGTATAGCCTAGTTCAGTCCATTTCAGTCCACCACAGACCTATTATTTAAGTTCTGGACACACGTAAGGTTGACTAAAAAAAATAGTTATCTACCAATGTATTTATATCATCACTGAATGGGGCCTCAATGTTACATACTCGTGTGTCTATATTCTTATCGTTTATATATTTACATGTGTAGCTTGTGTATGATAAGAGAGTATTTTGGTGAGCGTGAGTGACTGTTTTCAATATTTTAGAATGTGATGTTTCGTGTCCTTCCTCGCCCCTTTCATTCATTTACAAACATACACACACACTTATTTACTCTCTCACTCACATATATAACCTCTCACTCACTCACTCACTCAATCCATGACCTCACTCACTCACTCACTCACTCTGCACTCCCTCCCTCCCTCACTCCCTCCCTCACTCACTCTGCACTCCCTCCCTCACTCACCCACCCTGCATTCACTCCCTCACACACGCAATCCATGACCTCACCCACCCTGCACTCGCTCACTCACACACTCACTCTGCACCGCTATCAAAAAAGCTCCCATTTCTGGCAGTGTTTGTGCATCCTAACCACACAACGCCTGAGAGCTTCTTATTTACCGACGACAGAGGCCAGGCAGAGGGGGTTGGTTGGTTGGCTGGCCTGGCTACCACCCAAACATACTTACTTCCTCTTCTATGCTAACTTTTATAACAAACTAACTTACTCCCTCTTCTATGTCAACTTCTATAACAAACTAACTTACTCCCTCTTCTATGCTAACTTCTATAACAAACTAACTTACTCCCCCTTCTATGCTAACTTCTATAACAAACTAACTTACTACCTCTTCTATGCTAACTTCTATAACAAACTAACTAACTCCCTCTTCTATGTCAACTTCTATAACAAACTAACTTACTCCCCCTTCTATGCTAACTTCTATAACAAACTAACTAACTCCCTCTTCTATGTCAACTTCTATAACAAACTAACTTACTCCCCCTTCTATGCTAACTTCTTCTATAACAAACTAACTTACTCCCTCTTCTAAACCTGAATAACAAACTAACTTACTTCCTCTTCTATGTTAACTTCTATAACAAACTAACTTACTCCCTCTTCTAAACCTGAATATCAAACTAACTTACGCCCCCTTCTACACTATTGTAACTTCCACCCCTATCCCCTTCACACAAAGCTAATTATACCGAGACTATAATTATCATATGTTATATATTGACCTTGTTCTGTCGTCTGATATACGTACGCTTCCTTCTATAACAACACACACACACACACACTCAGACACACACACACACTCAGACACACACACACACTCAGGCACACACACACACACAGGCACATACACACACACAGGCACACACACACACACACACACTCACACTCAGGCACACACACACACACACACACACTCAGGCACACACACACACTCAGGCACACACACACTCAGGCACACACACACTCAGGCACACACACTCACACACACACACACACACACACTACAAACTTACCACCACTACTACCATGTTCAACTAACGCTAATTACACTGAAACTATATAATTGTGTTATATAATTATGTCACTGGTGTTGCCCCTACACTGTGGTATATTATAAGGTAAGGGGGCCAAGTTAATAATACACTCCAATTTCTTCACTAGACTACTTTTTTTTTTTTTTTTTTTTTTTTTTTTTTTTTTTTTTTTTTTTTTTACTCGACTTCATTTATTTTATCTACCATCATTATTCATTTAAGTAACTTACTGTAACTTCACGATCTTTAAGCGACGATGTTTCCTTAAGTATTGGGTCTTGTACTCAAGGGGAGAATATCTTTTTGGTACGTTAGAGTGTTCCCGATTCCTCCAAAGTATGCCAGGAAACAACAGAACAACAGAGCCAGATAATAATAAACAAAAACAATGGTGGCCTGTTGTTTGAAATGGTTTAATCGAGGAATCGGTCAGCTGCTCCAGATATACCAACCATTACCGTATTTCCTCCTCAAGGTAAATACGTAAACACCTTAATGAAATACCTGTTATACTCAGCCTAATTAATCTGATGCCAGGCTTCTTACTTCTATACAACACTCCAACTTTCCCCTACCTTGTCGGATTAATGTTGATTACACTGACACTACTACGATATCTATTCCACTAATATTAATCAACCTTATTCTATAATGTTGTTGTACTGAATCCCTACCCTTTCAATTCTTCAGCTGTCCTTCCTTCCTTCTTTCCTTCCATCCTTCTTTCCTTTCCTTTCCTTCCTTCCTTCCATCCTTCTTTCCTTTCCTTTCCTTCCTTCCTTCCTTCCTTCTTTTCCTTTCCTTTCCTTCCTTCCTTCCTTCCTTCCATCCTTCTTTCCTTTCCTTTCCTTCCACCAAACATCTACACAGACGCTTTAGAAATTATAGAACTGACACAAAGTAAATCGAACAAAAGTCGTAGATTTTAGTCAGATTATAAACACGAACTACAGCCCATGATAACTTTAGATTAAGTCCACTTAAACACTATATAATCAACCAAAGAATAATATCTAAGGTTTATCGGCTGAATAATAAATAAATAAAAAAAAAAAAGTGGTACAGTTTAATCCAATTATATAAACTAACTAGAATAATATTATTAATTTTGGTGTTTCTAGTTTACGACTTTAACTAAGAGTGGCTCACCTAACTCTCATAGTAATACCCCGAGGACCCCACATGAATGTCAGAAGGAAGGTAGGAAGGGTATGGGGTTACGAGGGAGGTTGAGGTGAGTTGAGTTGATGTGGGTTGATGTGGGTTGAGTTGATGTGAGTTGAGTTGATGTGAGTTGAGTTGATGTGAGTTGAGGTGATGTGAGTTGAGGTGATGTGAGTTGAGTTGAGGTGATGTGAGTTGAGTTGAGGTGATGTGAGTTGAGTTGATGTGAGTTGAGTTGAGGTGATGTGAGTTGAGTTGATGTGAGTTGAGTTGAGTTGATGTGAGTTGAGGTGATGTGAGTTGAGGTGATGTGAGTTGAGGTGAGGTGATGTGAGTTGATGTGAGGTGAGGTGAGTTGAGGTGATGTGAGTTGAGGTGAGGTGAGGTGAGTTGAGGTGATGTGAGTTGAGGTGATGTGAGTTGAATTGAGTTGAGGTGAGGTGAGTTGAGTTGAGTTGAGTTGAGGTAAGTTGAGTTAAGGTGAGTTGAGGTGAGTTGAGGTGAGGTGAGGCCGCTCCTGTGTTAAAGTTGTCATGTCGGAGCTTCCACTGATACACCCTACCTCCCTACCTCCCTACCTCCCTACCTACCTACCTCCCTACCTCCCTACCTCCCTACCTACCTACCTACCTCCCTCCCTACCTACCTCCCTCCCTACCTCCCTACCTACCTCCCTACCTACCTCCCTCCCTACCTACCTACCTACCTCCCTCCCTCCCTCCCTACCTACCTCCCTCCTACCTACCTCCCTACCTCCCTCCCTCCCTACCTTCCTCCCTCCCTCCCTCCCTACCTACCTACCTCCCTAGCTACCTGTCTTTGCCTGATTTTGTCTCTTTCCTCCCTTTCCTTCAATTTCTTTCCTATCTGATTTCTTTTCTATTTCTGTTTTTACTCATTTTGTTTCCTCTCCTACCAATCTCCTTTTCCCCATTCCTCTCTTCTCATTTGCCATCCATTTTTTATTCCCCCCCCCCCACTCAAAAAACAAAAAAAATAGCTCTCCTTCCCCTTGTCTTCATTCCTCTTTCATTTCTGTTTCTTTCCCCATATATCTTTCCCCCTCCCCTTTCCTTTTGTTCTCTTGTTCTTCTATTCTACTTCGTTTTCCCAATTCTTCCCTTTCATTCTTTCCTTTCCATTTTCTTTCGTCGGAACAACAATTTCTCGCTTTTTTTCCTCCTCAGGGTCGAATCCAGGAAAAAATGAAGGTAAAACGAATGCTAATCAATCACTCAGCCAACCAGCCAGCCAGTCAGCCAGCCAGCCAGCCACTCAGCCAGCCAGCCACTCAGCCAACCTGCCAGCCAGACACTCAGCCAACCTGCCAGCCAGACACTCAGCCAACCAGTCAGCCAGACACTCAGCCAACCAGCCAGTCAGCCAATCAGTGTAGTGGGATCCGAGGCACTGAATAAAGCCGTCTTCTGGGCACATGCTCGATCTTTGATATGTGTGTGTGTGTGTGATTGATTGATTGATTGACTTCATACCTGTATCAAACTCAATTAACACTACAGTATTCAATGTGGGATTTATCATCAATCATCATCATCAATCAATGTATATTAAAAATTGCAACCTTTCCAAACTTTCAAAAACGCTCATTTTTTCAATATTTTTTTTCAATTTTTAACGATTCCAAGATAAAATGTTTCATCTTCACTATTCCCCAGAGATACAAAAGACATTGCCCTTTATATTTGGCAGAGATAAGTATTAACAGATGTGGGTGGGTGGGTGGGTGGTAGGAAAGATGTGGCGGCGGCGGCGGCGGCGGCGGCGGCGGCGGCGGCGACGACGAATAAAAAAAATAATAATAATAATAATTAAAAAAAAAAGTTAATTACAAAAAAAAAATATAAAAAAAGAATAGATTAAAAAAACAATTAAAAAACTAATTATTAAAAAACGACGGTAGCGGCGGCGGCGGCGGCGACGACGACGAAACAAAATTAATAAATAAAAAAAAAATGATAAAAAAAAGTTAATTATCACAAAAAAAAATTAATTAAAAAAAAAATATATATATATTAAAAAAAATATATATATAGTTAAAAAAAAAATACTAATTATTAATAAACGACGACGGCGGCGGCGGGGCGGCGGTACGGCGGCGGCGACGACGACGAAAAAAAAAAAAAAAAAAAAAAAAAAAAAAAAAAAAAGTTAATTACAAAAAATAAAAATAAAAAAAATTATTAAAAAAAAAATATATTATTAAAAAAAATAAAAAAAAAAATATTAAAAAACGACGGTAGCGGCGGCGGGGCGGCGGTGGCGGGGCGGCGGCGGTGACGGGGCGGCGGCGGCAGCGGCGGGGCGGCGGCGGCAGTGGCGGGGCGGCGGCGGCGTGGCGGCGGCGGCGGGGCAGCGGCGGCGACGACGAATAAAAAAAATAATAAAATAAAATAAAATAATAATAATAATAACAATAATAATAAAAAAAGATAATTATTACAAACAAAAATAATTAATAAAAAAATATATTATTAAAAAAACAATTAAAAAAACTAATTATCAAAAAACGGCGGCGGCGGCGGCGGCGGGCCGGCGGCGGGGCGGCGACGGTGGCGGGGCGGCGGCGGCGGGACGGCGAGGACTAATAAAAAAAAAATAATAATAATAATAATAATAATAATAAAAGTTAATTAGAAAAAAAAAATAATATAAAAAAATAATTAAAAAAATATATATTATTAAAAAAACTATTAAAAAAATAATTATTAAAAAACGACGGAGGATGCGGCGAGCGAAGAGAGCGGCGAGAGGGGGCCGAGCGCAGCGAGGTGCGAGCGGAGCGAGCAGTGCCCCAGGCAAAAGCACCCATGGCGTAGCCGTGGTGGGCGAAGCCCAGTGCTTGTTATTATTATTATTATCATTATTATTATTATTATTATTATTATTCCCCCACACTGTCCCACCACAAAGACAAACACAGCATCTATAACGAGTCATATTTCTTTATTACCATTATCGTGTAAGACTTCGGGATGAATACATTTTGATATTGTAGCGAGACGGAACATAAACAAAACTATTCTTCAGAAAAAAAAAAAATATATATATATCAGGTATGCGCCGAGCAGGAATATTTTCTCTGCCGTGAGACGAAATACAAACAAAACAAAACTATATTCTGAAAAGTGCCGACATGTTCATATGAATATATACCTGAGAATAACATTAAAGGGAGAGTAAAGTTTAGGCATTTTTGGAGATAATGATTCCTCCAAACTACTCGAAACAACAGGCCACCATCATTTTTTTCAACTGGTCCTGTTTCCTGGCATACTTTGGAGGATTCAAGACACTTCAATGTACCAAAAGTATACTCTCCCCTTTTAAAGACGATGTGTACTTGAGGTTCAATTTTTACAGCTTCAAGTACTGTATGAAAGTTGGTGCATGGTGGAGAAGGTTGTGGTGATTCCTCCTGACTATACAACACAACAACCTTCTCCATATTATTATTATATACAGTAGGTGGTGTTTCATGGTAATATTGGAAGGAGCTTGTTTCGTGGCATAGTCAGGAGGAATCAGACGCCACCCATTATTCTCATACACGATCACAGGCTCCTTACCTCTAATATAATGTAATGTAATGTAATATTGATAAAGCACTAGAATGAAAGTTTTATATATTTGTACTATAGGGTTGATTTTAGAATATAGGCTACTGTGTATATATATATATTTATTTATGTAATACTGATCTGAACATACTATAGATAAAAGTAAACATAAATAGTACTGTAACTAATGTAATAATTTCAAAAGATCTAGAATGAATGTTTTATAATATTATACTTGTACTATGATTGAATGAGTATATACTGTATAATATATTATATATATATGTAATACTGAGATGAAGGTTAATATATAGATGATGTAAGTATGGTGATGTGATGACCTCTGATATATGGGTGACCTCGGAAGCTGTTCTCCTTCATTTATATGATAATGATGATGGACTGGAAGGAGCAAAGGGGGGAAATGAAGGAGAGGAGAAGGGGTAGGAGAAGGG
>JAWZYT010003064.1:0-2500 GCA_034508575.1 Petrolisthes manimaculis | reverse complement strand
TCTCTGCCTGCCTTCCTTCCTTCCGAGAACTTATTTACTTGTGCCTGAGGGTTGGCTGGGTGGCAAGTTAATATATCTCAGCTTGGTGTCGCGTGGCCTGAGTCCTGAACCACGATATTAGTCCCGGTGTTGAAGGGGGTGAGACTGATGAGGGGAGGTAGATGGGTGTTAGTGGGGTGGTGGAAGAGGTAGATGGTTGTGGTGGGGTGGTGGAAGAGGTAGATGGTTGTGGTGTGGGGGTGGTGGAAGAGGTAGATGGTTGTGGTGTGGGGTGGGTGGAAGAGGTAGATGGTTGTGGTGTGGGGTGGTGGAAGAGGTAGATGGTTGTTGTGTGGGGTGGTGGGGAAGAGGTAGATGGTTGTGGTGGGGTGGTGGAAGAGGTAGGTGGATGTGGTGGGGTGGTGGAAGAGGTAGGTGGATGTGGTGGGGGTGAGTGGAAGAGGTAGATGGATCGTGGTGGGGTGGTGGAAGAGGTAGATGGTTGTGGTGGGGTGGTGGAAGAGGTAGATGGTTGTGGTGGTGATGAATATTCATGAAAACACACACACACCCATAAACACACACACACACACACACACATAAACCACACCCATAAACACACACACACACACCCATAAACACACACCCACACCCATAAACACCACACCCATAAACACACATACATAAACACAAACACACACACCCATAAACACAAACACACACACACATATGTCTCACTTTCATTCATCCGACGCAGGACTTTTGATCATACTGAACCCTCCCCCCGTTCCTCCCTGCCCCCCCCCCCATCTCCTCCACCAACCCCCCCCTCACCACCACCACCAGACAGACGCCCCTCCCCCCCTCCTCATTTATCTGCTCCTGGGGTGAGTGGCGTTTCCTTTGGGGGGAGACACGAGAGGGACACTCATTTTCCCCTCCGTCTGAAGTGAAAGCAAAAGCACAGTGACCGTAATGAGCAGGCACGGGTAGTTAGGCAAGCACAAACACACAAAACACACACAGACTAACACAAACACACACAGACAGAGACGATAAAACATACACAAACAGAGACGAACAAACACAGGCAAACAAACACACACACACACACACACACGAGACACACAAACAGAGACAAACATAACAGAGACAAACAAACACAGACACACAAACAGAGACAAACACACACACAGACACCCAAACAAAAAACAAAAATAAACAAACACAAACCAATCACAAACAAACGAACATAAATACACACAAACAACGCCAACACAAAACACAGACAAATAACACACACAAACACAAACAAACAGAGACAAACACAACAGGTCTCACCAAAACGTCACAAACACCGGGACATAAAAACACAAGCTTGATTAAGAACCCTGTGATCGTGTTTGGAAATTATTACACACACACACACACACACACACATAACCACGACTCGTATATAAATAAAAAAACACCCACACATATTACAAAACCACAATCACGCCACACCAGTCCTATATACACACACACACACACAAACAAACAAACATACTATCACACACACACACACACACACACACACACACACACACACAAACAAACATACTATCACACACACACACACCACACACACACACACACAAACAAACATACTAACACACACACACATACACACACACAGTACCTGCTACCTACACAAACATAAGCCCACCGCACAAACGCTACACATATCAAACAGCAGTAGTTCTCTCTCTCTCTCTCTCTCTCTCTCTCTCTCTCTCCTCTCTCTCTCTCTCTCTCTCTCTCTCTCTCTGATTTATACGTGGTGATGGTGTCGATGTGAAGTTGTTTTGATTTGAGTATAATTGAGAGAAGTGGCGGCGCATCAGCGTGGCCATGGGCTGAATAACCTGCCCTAAACTACATCCAAGAGGTGAGGATTGAAGGTATGAGGGCTGGTTAAAATGTCCTAAGTCAGTCAATCAACCTACCAATTAGCCCACTTAACCATTCACTAACCAACCAACTAACCAACACACACACTAACTAACCAACCAACTAACCAACACACACAACCAAATAGCCAATACACCAAACACCAACCCACCCACCCAACCAGCACACCAAACACACACCACCACAACACAACCAAACGAACCAACTAACCAATCAACCCACCAACCCAACCCACCCACCACCACAGCACAACCAAATGAACCAATTATCCACCCACCTACCCACCCAGCCACCCACCACACACACCCACCCACCACCACAGCACAACCAAATGAACCAATTATCCACCCACCACCCACCACCCAGCCAGCCACCTCTTTCCTAAGGATGAAAACAAACCTGCCTTCCTCCCCAAATGATTCCAACTCATCAAGCTAATTTTCTTCCCCGAGGGCGTACGTGAACTTTGCTAAGCTATTTCTTGCGTACGTGAACTTTGCTAAGCTATATCTTATTCAACGAGTAAACTTGCCACGGGGCCATTTAAGGTGGTAATACTAGTTTGGTA
>JAWZYT010003063.1:22500-43510 GCA_034508575.1 Petrolisthes manimaculis | reverse complement strand
GACTATACTGGGCACATTACCTCCTCTTCAACAACAACAACAACAACAACACACACACACACACACACACACACACACATACACACACACACAAATACACACACACACACACATTACCTCCTCTTCAACAACACACACACACACACACACACACACACACACACACACACACACACACACACACACACACACACACAGACACACACACACACACACATTCCTCAACTTCTTTTGCATGTCTGTTACAAGATTATTTACCTGAGCATTTACATTTCAGAAAACTACGAGATTACAGCAAACCCATAATATAACATTAATATATTACACATGTACAGTTGCCCAAGGAAAGACTGCAACCAAATTTGCTAGTGTGTGGCAATATCTGGCAGCTGCTCCAAAGTAAACACCATTATTTTATCAATGGATCACTCAGAACCTACAACCTTTGTATGGATGGATGTTATTGGCTTCAGCTAATTACATTCATCCAACGATAACCAAAAAATACAAAATAATAAAAACAAGGGAGGTAAAAATAATAATAACAAATAACAATATACTTTGGAGTGCCTTGAGTCCTCCAAAGTATGCCAGGAAACAGAACAAGATGAACATAAATAATGGTGTCCTGTTGCTTGGAATAATGTAGAGGAATTAGTTGGTCCAGATTCACCACCACCAACACTGTACAATCAATCAATCTATCAATCAATTAATCCCCTTAATAAAAACAGCTAAATGTTGTGAATAATAGAACGAAGTAAGAAATATTATACTACCCATTTCTGAATCTATAGACGCAAAATGAAAAAAATATATCACCCATTTTTTTTAATCTGTATAATAATCGTCTGTCCAAAGTAACATAATAGACATGATAAAATTAATATGGACCAGGAGGGGTGGATTTTTATTATTTCAAGTATAAGCAAATTCTAATAAAAAAAGATTCCTTGAGCAGCGTTATTATTATTATTATTATTATTATTATTATTATTATTATTATTATTATTAGTAGTAGTAGTAGTAGTAGTAGTAGTAGTAGTAGTAGTAGTAGTAGTGGTAGTGGTAGTGGTAGTAGTAGTAGTACTATTGTTACTGTTATTGCTGTTATTATTATTATTATTATTATATCATATCAAAACACGAAGTGTAAATCATAGGAAGTAAATATTGCTCTTGACTGAACATCAATTGCACGTTGCTCCACCACCAGTGTGTCTACCTACACCTTGCATATACGCCACCCAGCCAGCCAGCCACTCACTCACTCACTCAGCCAACCAACCAGCCAGTCAGTCAGTCCCTCTATATTGATTTCATGTATCGATTAATTTCCTACGAGCGGACTTTGTGTGTGTTTACTCTGGTTTAGTATTGAATAACGCCACATGCCCAACAAACACTATACTAAGTAATTCATTATGGGTAAGTTTGCTTAGACAGATTTATTTTCTTTTATTATTTTTTCATCCACCACACTCTTTGTTGATTAATTAAGTGGAATTTTTATTTTGTCTGTGAATAATTGAATTGAAGGCTTTTGATTCCTCCGAACTCTGCCACTAACTAAATAAACTGTACCAATATTTATACACAATGAGTTTTTTGTTTTATTTTCGTCAATAATAAGTTTGGATGAACCTGTAGCTTTTAATTATTGTTTATCTTCTTCTTGTAGTAATCTGGAGGCTACTGATTCCTCCACATAATGCTAAAAAAACAGAACAAATCAACAGAGTAATTATTTTATCCTGTCTTATGGAGTAGTTTGGAGGAATTAGTTGCCTTTAAAATTTGCAGAACTATACATTATATTTTTAAGACCATGAATTGGAGGACATACAATAATTTATCAGCAGTCATTTTTATATAGTTCTTAATTTTTTTTATATATATGCTAACATTACTACGAAGGATAATATGTTTTACCAGTTCTATTTATTTTTTTTACACTCGCTTCTAACTTACTAATAGTTTCCATTATATTAATTTACATAAATATTTTAGGACGAGCTGGCATACAGCATAATAATTTAACTCACAATTATAGCTACGTTATGTACAGTACGTTATTATAAATATGTATGTACGTGAAAAAAAAATAAGCACAAAAAAATATGACATTAGCGGTAACGAAATCTGTTACGATAATAACCCACAATTTCCAGTAATAATAATATAGTTAAAATTGGAATAATCGGCGCCTTTACATCTACACCGGCGGCAACGTAAGATAAGGTAAGGTAAAACATTCAGGGTTTCCGTTCACTTCTCTTCATCTCTACACTAACACCGCCATTAATGACCCGCTTTTTCGATGACACCAAGTCCAACATATCACGAAAATAATGAATAACCGCAGCCTAATATATTTTACTGTAAACAAACGTAAGAGAGGGAAGGAAAATAGTATAGAAAGACCGACGTTGGAGTGAAAGCGGTCGGTCGGTGGGTCGGGCGGGCTGGCTTATAGCGGGGAGCGTCGGACCCCCCTCACTCACTCACACACTCACCGCTACTCTCCTCCCTCTACTCTACACACCATCATGTCCGCTCTCTCCCCGCTGGCTGCCTCACTGTCTCGCCCGGGAAAATGGCGGAGAGAGAGAGAGAGAGAGAGAGAGAGAGAGAGAGAGAGAGAGAGAGAGAGAGAGAGAGTTTTTCAGTGTTGCACGGGCGGTCTGCTTTATTTTTCATATTTTTTTATGTTTTGTTACTACCTGCCATCCATCCATCCACTCCCCCCCCCCCACCCTGCCTGCCTGCCCCCACCCCCACCTCCACCCCCACCCTATTCCTAGTCCATCGGTGGGTGAGTGGTTATGTGTGTGTGTGTGTGTGTGTGTGTGTGTGTGTGTGTGTGTATAGGGTGGTAGTACGAGACTGTTTTATTAAATTTATAAGAAATGTGTGTGTGTATAATTATAATGGTAAGGATTTCTTTATAATGTTCGGTATGAAACATTATCAGGAAAATGTAGATGTTTTCAAAATTATTAAAGGAAACAGAATTATCCATAGTTTAGTTGTTTTATATAGGCACAGTTTAATACTAACAAAAACAAAAACAAAACAAAAATAACACACACACACATACACACAATTGTACCTACAAGGAGACTCATTCATTTGGTGAACCTGAGGGATACAGATTTAACCCAAAACTGCACACACCAAGAAACATACTATTATGTACTCAGGAATACACACACACACACACGAGGAATACACACACACACACGAATACACCCCCTCATACACATAAGTTGAAATATGAAATAAATAACGTCAAGAGAGAGAAAAAAAAAACAATGTGTAAACCAGGGCTAATATTATGTTGCTTATATTCGTCTTCATTCATTGGTCTGCTCATCAATATCATCTGACTGACAGGTGTACAGTTGCCAAAAAAGGTATTGTGACAAATCTTGATAGAACTTTAATCCTATAATGTCCACAACTATTTGTATATGGACTATAAGCATGTATAACAGAAGGAAATATACATATCCTTCTGTAATACATACTCTTAAACATGTATAAAATAAGGAAATATACATATCCTTCTGTAATGCATACTTATAATCCCTACAAACAACTATGTACATTATTATATTTAATGTTGTATCAATAGTTGTCTCAGTACCTTTTTTGGCAACTGTACATGCAAGGGCAGTATGTATGAATGTATGTATGTATTTATGTACTGTATATTATCCATCCATGTAAGGGAATTCACACTATCACGTATATACTTATTATTAATACAACTTCATAATTGTTTTCTGATTGTTAAGGAGAGATATAAAAAAAATGTACAAGTAGGTGTGGTAAATTTAACAAAGTACATAATTATACTTTGTTGTAATTCTCACTATGGGAAACTTTGTGTGATGTGTGTCTAAATGCTTGTTATGGTAAACTATTAAATAAGTAAAAAACCAACTATTTGTGATGATCGAATACACTAGAGCTGAACAAAGGAACACAAATATTTTTTTTCATTATCTCTTGGTGTATTGAAAGTGTCAGAATTATTTATTGGCAGTACAAGTCATGAATGATCATTTCCTCTAGTCTAGAAAGTCACAAAATAGATAAAAAAACAACAATAAATATAAACACCTGATGTCCCCTGTTTCATGAAATATCTTGAAATATCTTAAATATATAGTTTCCACATCACTATAAAAATATGAATGATATAACTAACAGTGACTGGATTTATTTTCCCATGGTACGAACGAGCATAAAAAGGTAAGGAATTCTCACATGTAATACCTATGGATTTCTACTCAATACCCCAAGCTATAGCCTACTGCATGACCACCACTATATAGTATTTCACTCACACTTATAGTTTTAGTATAGTTAGGATATCATTTTTCAACATTGAGTCTGTGCTGAAGTTTTGATATAATTTTTCAACATGGAGTCTGTGCTGAAGTTTTGATATAATTTTTGAACATCGAGTCTGTGCTGAAGTTTTGATATAATTTTTCAACATGGAGTCTGTGCTGAAGTTTTAATATAATTTTTCAACATCGAGTCTGTGCTGAAATTTTATATAATATTCTGACACAAGGTTACATTTAGTTTTGATATAATTTTGATATAATATAAAGAATGACAGAACTTAAATCACTCTGTTGCTTTATACTATGTTTCAATAAATGGCCTGGACATGAACTTAGAATTAATAACAATTTGAGAACGCTTCTGGAGATGTAAATTAAATACACACACACTTTTACGAATTACATCTAAATGAAAAAATGTTATGTTGAAACTGAACATCACCATATCATAAGAATGGCGACTTATAAACAAATATTTTTTTCTCTTGATTGTGTTCATGTGTCAAGTTTATAATAATACGTCAAAACGCATATAACATCTCACAACGTCACAACATACACACAAAAACGTCACTCTGCATAACAAACGTCAACGGTAACAGTAACAGACTATAATTTATATATATACGTCTTTGATTTATTTTTTTCTAAATAACGTAGATAATTTTTCACATGCAAGCAACACTTATGTAAACAGTGTTGCTCTTGTCTCAGAATTTATGTGTGTGTGTGTGTGTGTGTGTGTGTGTGTTAGTTTCTTTGGTAAGGTTTCGAAGTTATGCATTTTAGAGAGAGAGAGAGAGAGAGAGAGAGAGAGAGAGAGAGAGAGAGAGAGAGAGAGAGAGAGAGAGAGAGAGAGAGAGATACAAGACCAGAACATAAAATCAAATGACAGACAGAATTAATCGAATCACATAAGAAAGTACAGTACAATAATTTTACAAGATGATCGAATGGTGTGGGAAATGACAGGAGAAAAATTGAAAAACAAATACAAACATAGAAACACGAAAAACAAACAAGAAAAGAGAGAAATGGAAAATATAAACACACACACACATACACATGACAGTAAGAGAAAATAATATATGTTTAGAAATTAAGATAAATGAGGAAAAAACTAAAAGAATAACTAAAAATAAACTGAAATATACATGATGATAATACAAAAGGTGAAAGATGGAAAAAAAAATAACACAGTGAGATAGATAGATAAATAAATAAGAGAAAGTGATAATATACTGATACGTGTTATTTTTTTATAGTAGAGATGCAAAATGTGGAGACGAGAAAGAAAAAGTGGATGAAAATAAAAATAACTGAACTTAAGAAATATCAAGAAATGAAATAAAGTGTAATTTGCAAACTGGAACTACATAAAAAAAAATTTATACTTAGCACATCAATCACAAAAGTAAAAGATGTATATATGTATAGAGACGAAAACAGTTAAGTCAAGAAAGTAAACATAAAATATTTAAGTACGGTATCTTAAAAAAAATAATATGTATCTTTATGTATCTTCAAAAAATGAATAGAATAAATGAATGAAACTTATCCTCAGTAAAAACGTGTGTATTGAAGACAAATAATATACTACTGAAATTACCATCGAAAACAACAAGCGACTTAACAAACAAAAAACATAAGAAAAAAAATTGAAATATAATTTGAACCCAACAGGGAAAATAAAAAAACTGTACACCAAGACAAGTGAACAAGAAAATAAAAACAAAACAAACATTCAAGACATTGTGGAAAGGAGTAGCAACTTTTTTCTAAGTCACATGATAATTTGAGTAAAAACAAAAAAGTAAAACTATAAAAGTAAGTTAAATAAATGATAAGTAGCACACACGAGAGATAAAGAGAAGGAGGAGGAAGAATTGATTACCTTTTAACTGAAGAGAGGAAAAGAAAGAAGAGAATGATTTGAGAAGGAAAGTTTAAAGTCCAGAAGAAAGAGATAAGAGTGACAAGACAAGTGGCTGTGTAAGTGGATGGGTGTTGTAAGTGGGTGTGTAAGTGGGTGTAGAGAGTTGGTGTAAGTGGGTGTTGTAAGTGGGTGTAGAGAGTTGGTGTAAGTGGGTGTTGTAAGTGGGTGTTGTAAGTGGGTGTAGAGTTGGTGTAAGTGGGTGATGACATAAATATAAGTGGTGGGTGTTTTAAGTGGTTGTGTGAGTGTGTGTGGGGGGGGGATAAATATATTATTGGTAAGTAAGATAATGTAAGTACTTAGGCATGTGTGGTATTTTTGAGAAGAGAGAATAAATGTGAAACCATGTGATGTGATTTCTTGTCTGTTTGAAGAGTGTGTGTGTGTTTGTTTTTTGTTGTGTAATAAAGTAAGGGTTTAAGTGTTAAATGTCAGATTATATATACGAGACTTGATGTGAGGGAGGGGTTGAGTATGAGTGAGTATGAGTGAGAGTATGATGATAGATGTCAGACTTTGACTTTGAGTTTGAGTGTGGGTGTGGGGTGTGACATAGAGGGTGACTGTGGGTGTGAATTGTAATATTGCCGTGGGCGTGAGTGCTAACCTGGTGTGGGTGTTTTCCACCATGGTAGGCTGCATCCAGGACCTAGCTGAAGCTAGGGGCTCCTCCTTGAGTGTGGTGACGGGGCCCCGCAGCTGTGGCAGGCCCTCGCCCAACCCGAACATTCCTGGCGGGGCGGCACTCACTGCCACCTCACTACCACCACACGCGGCACTGCGGCCACTGTGGCCTGCTTGGCACTGTTGCCACTGGGGACCCACCAGGGCCTAGAGGGAACACCGCCGACCACCGGGGAGGCGTGTCCGGAGGCCCCAGGGGCACGGGGCGCATTAACAGCGGGGCGGCACCGTGGGGACCCGGGCACTGCGGGCAGTGGGCACTCTAGCGACTGGTAGGGCCGGAGGGAGCAAGGCGGCGTGCGTGGCCAGCTCTCGAAGGGGACCCGCTGACTGGGATTGATCTGTCGAGGGGCGGCGGTGACGAGGGCCGCGCTAACCCACCAGTGGCTGCGGCCTGGCACAACAATTTGACGGGGCGGCTCTGGGGAGGCCGGGTTTTGTTACTTACAAATATTGTTCGCATTGAGCGGTTCCCTGGGGCCACTCCTCCCCTCGGAGCTGCAGCCGCTCACACCGCCCGTTGAGGTGAGGGGACTGCCCGCGTGCGCCCCTCGAGTCTACCCGCCAACCAGAGTGCGGCCAGGGACGGCTGAGGGCGTGGTCTGCCAACCGCGGCAAATCAGGATTCGGGGAGGGCGTGCCCGTGACAGTGAGGGGACGCGCGCGGCCAGGTCAGTGTGGGTCGAGCCGCGGGGAGGGGAGGGTGGTGCTGCTGGCGCCGCCGCCGCCACCACCACGTGGCGCCACGCACACCTGCCTCACCCGCTGCCAGGTGTCTGTCCCTCCCTCCCTCCCTCCCTCCCTCCTACCTCACCTTACACGCCCGTCTGTCTCACGCCCCTGCCCTGCCCTGCCTTACATACACGCCCGCCTCACCACGCCCTTACCACCCAACCTGCCACCTGCAGCAGTACAGGTGTCATCTCCTGCACCAGGGTTCATCGTAACCACAGGGGCAGCGTCACGCCTCGTGCCTCTGGCTTCCCTTAATACCACGAGGTCGCCACGCGGCCGTCACCACACACACACACCACGCAACAACACAAAACTCACACGCACACACCTAACCACATGCACGCACACCATTCATCACCACCAAAACGCACTCATTACTATGCACCTACTCGTTCACGCACCTCACACACACACACACACACACACACACTACGAGCTCAGATCAACACGTACTTGTAGAATAATGTATGCTCACCCCCCACGCACTCACACCTCATTGTACTGTATGTCACTGAGATTAATTCACGTTCTATAACCGCACTCACGTACCCTTCCTCCCCCACAACCTCACTCACTGCACAACGTTCGTACACACACACACGCACGTAATATAATGCACGCACACCACGCACTTTCACCCAAGCAATCCCACGCACATGTAGGTTACTAATACCTTGAAACCTACACACGCACACACACACAAACAGAAAATCAAGCACAATCACCATCACTGCTACTGTCTGTCACCATCAATGTCATATTTACTGTCACTATTGCTCACCATCAATGTCATTAACTGTCACTATCGCTCACTATCAATGTCACTCACTGTCACTATCACTCACCATCATTATCAATCACTTTCACTATAAATCACCATCAATATCACTATCACTATCACTTGCACCAAAAAAAACACTATATAAAACCTCACCATCACCACGCAAACCCTCCTTTCACTACATTTTTAATTAAGCGATTTTCTTTCATTCACCATCAGTATTCATCACTATCAAAATATTTAATAATAATAGTGTCTTCTTATTTAGTTATATAGTTATCTATTACCTCTAACGATATATTTTTTTTTATTATAATTTATATTTTATTCTCAAACTCTCAAATCTCTTTCTCTATCAATCAACTCTTATCGGTATATTTAACTAATATAATGTCCGTCAATGTACACACACACACACACACACACACACACACACACACACACACACACACACACACACACACACACCGCAGGACACCACCCCATTAATTCCTCTTCATATATAACTGTACACACACACACACACACACACACACACACACACACTGAAATAATAATACAAATACAGTTTCTCTCCTTTTAAGTTTGCATTTTGTCCCATTTTCCAGCGAGGCCATTAATTATTCCAAGTCATTCCAATTATTATATAGTCAGAAAATTGGAGGTAAATGAGTCCTTCAAATATTGCCACAAAACACACACACACACACACCTATATAGAAGGAGCTTGTTTCAGGGCGTAGTCGGGAGTAATCAGAAGTCTCCATCATATTATCACACACGATCACATGTATATAGGGTCCTTAAATAAAACTCGGGTATAGCGGTCACATGTAGGGTCCTTAACTAAAACTCGGGTATAGCGGACAATACGGGGACAATTATTACGGTCAAATGGGGTGACTGCGGTTTAAAAGGGACACTATATATTATGCGGTTAAATGTATAGATGTATATAGGAGGGAGTCTATAGGCTAACACGTCCTATATTCTCACTTCAACGGTCTTAAAAAAAAAGATACAGGATATAATTATATATACGGTATATAATGTACTTCCCTTCACATACAGTTGTTGTTAGTTTATGCGGTTTAATGCGCGTCTTACTTCTCTTAAACTCCTTCATGCGCGTCATAAATGCTTGTCGTTACATATTTTAATGCGTGTCTTGCGGCTGATGCGGTTTAATGCGTGTCTTTTACAGCGCCATAAAATTAATGCTTATCGGTATATATATATATTATAATGCGCTTCACACTTTATTTTTTATATACGGTAATAATAATAATGTTTTACGGTTTCATGCGTGTCACAAAAGAAAGAAGCGCTATAAATAAATCCGTGTCGCTATTTACATTTTAATACTTAATGTCACACGTAGCTACACCGCGGCTTGAATGTGTCCTACTAGTGTATTCAAATAGCGAACGTGTCCAGTAGTTAAATGCGTTTATATTAATCCTATGAGAGTTTAATATTATGTTGTATGCGTGTTCTTTTGAATATGCACATCTCAATGCGTGTCTTGTCGTGATTTCATGCGTCTAATTAATTAAATGCGTGGTGTGTACTGAAGTTACCACCTTTCCTCACGTGAATCTATGCGTATACTCACTCTAATAACACGACTTAATGCGTCACCCAAATACCGGTTAAAAATGCGTACTATACTAAATGCGTTAATGAGTTAGAATGTGTACCTCTTATAATAAAACGCTCTATAATTATACAAGTTAAACCTGTATTGTAATAAATGTCTCACTGATGCATTATTTAGGGGGAATAATACACTCTTGGTATTTACATTAGAGCGCTTTGATTCCCCCAATATATGATAGGAAACAGGATCAGCCCTCTGACTATGCCACCAAATATTCTCTTTCAATATTGGTGGTGTTTCGTGGTAATGTTTGAAGGACTCACTAACCTCCAATTATCTGACTACATTAAGGGAGCCGCGTGATGTAGTCAGAAAATTGGAGATAAGCGAGTCCTTTAAATATTGCCAGGAAACACCACCTATACGGATGGAGCTTGTTTCGTGGCATGGTAAGGAGGAATCAGAAGTCTCCAATATTAAAACATGAACACAGGGGGCACTTAACGTGGTTCTAAATAGCAGCGGTTTCCTAACACAGGTTAATAATTAATTCACCTTCTGCTGCGACTAAAACATTATAATTATATACCGGTACTACCAAATCTTAAATATATTACCAAACATTATATTATTGTAAGCTTAATCAATTCGCACTTGTAAATTAACGCATGTCACCCACTGTGGTTTGTAAATGCGTATATACACTACTCAGTTCTACCGTCCTCCGTCCTCCAGCTCGTTTTCAGAGGGTCACTGAACACCGGCGAAACTAAACGAAGCAAATCCATCCCGAGAACGAGGATTGATGGACGGAGGACGAAGGAAATAGTCGGCCTTGATCCTTTAATTAAATTTAGGAGCACGCGATATACTAAATACTGAAGTTAAATTAATGATTCCTACAAACAAAGCGACGAAACCAATAATTAATTACCCAGGATATAATAATGTAATGAGGCGACGAGTATCTTGGAGGTGTATACAACTAATATTATAATTCTGCAATTCAATGTTCCTCTTACTTACTTGGGGTTTAAATATAGATGATATTCTACTGAAGGTAAATAAATGTCAGTCTGACTATCTGGGGTTTATATGCCGAGGTTGTCATAATTTAATTCTCCTCTGTATACTCGGGTTTACATTCAAATACTTAATTGTTAAATCTCAGACTCATGCAGTTGGGTTTAAATATTTACACTATACGCTTCGTAATATTAAATTTCTTCTTCGTCGCATAATTCGCATTGCAAAATAATAGTTAATTGAGAGACGAGAAGAATTTTTCCTCTAAGAATATAATTATATACACGTCTAGTTGAGGTTTAATTAAATTCCTATACGACGACAACTTAATTCTCACTGCCCGGGGATTGAAGAGTTATTGATTCCTCTACCTAACTCTGCTACAAAACATATATACCGTATCCTCTACTTATACGATGACAATATAATGCTCACTGTCCGGTTCTTGATATTGAAGGGATATTGATTCTTAGCCCTACCTGTGCTACAAAACAAATCCCGTACTCAAACGATGATAACTAGAATTTAATACTCACTATCCGCGGGAATTGTAGGGTTACGGATTCCTCCTAACCTAACCTAACCTAACCTAACTTAACTTAACTTAACTTAACTTAACCTAACCAAACCCACCCTAAGCTAAGCTAACCTAACTTATAATCAAAGCTAAGCTAAGCTAACCTAGCCTAATCAAACCTAACCAAACCAAACCTAAGCTAAGCTAAGCTAAGCTAACCTAACTTATAATCTAACCTAAGCTAAGCTAACCTAACCTAATCAAACCTAACCTAACCTAACGTAACGTAACGTAACCTAACCTAACCTATAAAACCTATATAACCTAACCCTCCCTATAATTATTAACATTGGGATTCACGTGACTTGTTTCCTGGGAGAGTTTGGAGGAATACGACAAACAGTAGTCCTCCAGTTTACCCCCCAAAAAACAGGTTCCCGACTATTTTAATGGAAGGGGGGGGGCGATTGTGTAGTACCTGTATGTATGTATGTATGTATGTATGTATGTATGTATTAGGGTCATTACGGCTTCAGTCAGTCTACGGTTAACAGTTAATTTCCCTCTATAAATTTAACAGTTAAATTCCTTCTATAAATTTAACAGTTTATTTCCTTGTACGGTTAACAGTTTACTTCCCCCTACGATTATCAGTCTACGGTTACCAGTTAAAATCCCTCTATACAGTTAACACTTTATTTCCCTGTACGGTTAACTCTTTATTTCCTTGTACGGTACCACTTTACTTCCCTCAGTCTACGGTTACCAGTTAAAATCCCTGTATACGGTTAACACTTTATTTCCCTGTACGGTTAACACTTTATATCCCTCTATAACAGATACAAGGGAATAACATTATTTAACCATTACTTAATATACGTGCGTGAATAACACCCATGTCTTGTTATGGTTCTAAGTAAGGGTATGTATGCATTTGATAGATACACTTTTGTTACATTATGCCATGGAAACAACAGGACCTGATGAACAAATAATAATGGTAGCTAGTTTGTTGCTTGGAATAGTTTAGAGGAATCAATTGCTCCAGATTTAACCAACCCTGTACTATACCCACTTCATTAAACGGAAATCTTATAATATATACCTGTTACAAGTCCTCGTGCGCCTTTCACAATAATAATAATAATAATAATAATAATAATAATAATAATAACAACAATAATAAAACTGATAATGATAATAATAATAATAATAATGATAATAATAATAATAGTAATAATAACCGCGGTGAAATGTAACGACTAACTAATCTATATATACTGAAGATACGGTTATCAATTATGTTACTTTGTCGTGGAACTGAAGGCAACACAATCCTCCAAAACTATGCCACAAAACAGGTGATTGGAGGAAACAGTATATAATATTATAGCCTACAAAATAACCCGACGACATCCCTATATATAATTATGAAGGTTGAATAATATTTACGTTACGTGGGAAAAAATTAAACAAATCATATGACTGACTGTTTTAACTTGGCGAGAAAATACGTAAAGTACCTGTTGCATTTTATTAACTAATAAATAAATAAAATAAATAAATAAATAAATATATAAAGTTGAAAAATGAAGCTTCGTTGGGTTATATAGAGATGTTAACAATATAAGAAGCCAAACCAAACCTAACGAATTAACATAACGTAGAGTATATACCGTAGTTGGTAATAATGAGTATATACTGTAGTTGGTAATAATGAGTATATACACCGGTTAGCAGGTTAAATAATATCTTCTAGTTAGGATTATCAGTAAACGTAATAATGCAGTACAAGAAAAATTACGCTAACGAAAAATTACATCACGATTACAATTATTTATATGCAAATGATCATTCGTATACAGTACTTATATTATAATAATAATAATAATAATAATAATATAATCGTCCTTAGATAATATAACAGATAATAATTGTTTACAAGGGAAAACAATATTCCTCCACCAACATCTTACGAGTTTTCCCTCTATATATATTATTATTATAATTATCGGAAAATATCATCAACAACAATACCCCATTTGGATGAAAATATAGGCTACAGTCTTTTATGCCTGTATTTTTTTTCTGTTTCTAATTCAGTTTTCGTAATAATTAAGTCCATAAAATATACCCTGAGATCGAGTAGGTAATTTTTATTTATCTATTTATTTTTTATATATCATAATTATACTGTAGTCCATTTTCCTTCGTCCTCTGATCAATCTTGAGTAGGTTTTCTCCGTCATCCAACCCGTTTTCGTAGCTTTAGAAAACACCTGTGAATCTAACCGGAGCAAATCTGACCCGAGAATGGAGGATGACGGACGGAAAACGAAGGAAATTGTAGATAATGTGACAAGACCCGCGTCAATCAACACACACACACACACACAAACCTATCTTTCTTCCCCACACTCGACTTATCTTCATTTTCCTTATTTATTTCGCTCGCTATCTACTTTTACGTTTGAACTACTGTTTCTTCAAGTATCCAGTAATCTGTTATATAGTGTAAACAACAGAAATAATAGTTACTAATCAGATAAATAGACGGAATAATTGAGAGATGATGTGGTGAGTGTGGCCGAGGTAGCAGTATAGAGGTTCCCGCCAAAATCTTAGGTCCCGGGCACGTCCGTAAACATTCAAGTGACGCTGACTTCGACGGATCGTATAAGACAATCATTTTACCGCCTATTGCTGAGTATCTTTTTATAATCACATCTTACTTGATTTTTTGTTTATGTATTACCGACATTTAAGTTGTTACATTAGGCCTACCGTATGTCATTATAATTAGAAAGTATTATCATGCAAATTCTATTAAAACTTCAATCATACTATCGAACATTACCTATACGTGGCTACTCGACCAAGCCAGGTCCGTCAAGCTGACTGTAATCACATGTTTGTAATGAACTCATGATTCTTCGGTGTAAAGTTAATAATAATAATAATAATAATAATAACAATAATAATAATAATAATAATAACAATAATAATAATAACAATAATAATAATAACAATAATAATAATAACAATAACAATAATAATAATAATAATAATAACAATAATAATACAATCGTCATTATTCCCAAAACTACACTTTTCGCACACGGTTATTCTCACAAAGTCCGTATTCTAAATAAATTATCGGGTAACTCAAAGGTGTCATAATATAACCTTTGACATACGGGTGACTCACAAGTGCGTCTTATCAACACGGATGCTAAACGAGAATCAAAGGATAAAATTAATGCGATTCCTCCAAACTAGTCGACAAAACACATTCCCTCACGATATGGATGTTGTTTCATGGTAGGTTTTGGAGTAATCAGTAGGAATAAATTTAACAATAACTTGTAACCTGTAAACTTGTAACCCGTAAACTCGTAAACCAGTAAACCTGTAACTTGTAGGCTACACTTGTAACCCGTAAACTCTTAAACCCGTAAACTCTTAAACCCGTAAACTCGTTAACCCGTAACCCTTAAATTTGTAACCTGTAAACTCGTAAACCGTAAACTGGTAACCGTGGCTGTGATTGCTCCAAAGTGTTGTATAATATATTGGTGAAGTAAATATATTGTTTCCCATTGAAGGACTCATGATGGTGTATTAGCGTCCTTCCATTCCATTCCTCCATCACCACCACCTCCACCTCCACCTCCATCACCACCTCCACCTCCACTTCCACCACTTCCATAGACAAACATTGGCCACTCAAGTCAGTATCACCTCTTTTTCACTTGTCCTCCGGGAAATGAGGAGACTGCGGTGTGTGTGTGTGTGTGTGTGTGTGTGTGTGTGTGTGTGTGTGTGTGTGTGTGTGTGTGTGTGTGTGTGTGTGTGTGTGTGTGTGTGTGTGTGTGTGTGTGTGTGTGTGTGTGTGTGTGCGGAAAACTTCGTCGCTATGTTGTACGGGATGAATTTTCTCGCTGTGTTAAATTGAAGGAATTTTTGCGAAGTTTTGTACGAAGGAATTTTTGCAGAGTTTTGTACGAAGAATTTGTAACTATAGAATGTACAGTCACGAGCACAAATAAGTATACAGGTTTGGGTTGAAGCTTGAAACAGTCCAATTCATATTATTATTATTATTATTATTATTATTATTATTGTGCATATTATTATTTACTTTTTCTCTATAGGTATTCGAAGCACACCTATGAACACTTATTAGTAATCGTGACTGTACAAGGAATATATTCTCGCTATAAATTATATGATAAATGAAAGGTTATGCGCGAGAAATTAAAATTGTTGTTTTCTCATACAGCGGACACATTATTATTTCGCTATGTTGAATTGAAGAAACTTGCGCTATGTTGTTATATACGCGAAATATCTGACGCTATGTTACGCCACTATAGATATATATGTTACACAGGGCAATACTTCTTTTCGTTACGTTACAGTGAAGAAAGTAATGCTATGCTAAGCTCGAGGAAATTATCGCTATGTTAATTACGGGAATATAGTATGTGTCACAGTGTTGGTAAATCTGGAGCAACTGATTCCTCCAAACTATTCCAAGCAAACAGGCCAGACACCATTAATTTTGTTCATCTGGTCCTTGTTTGTTTCCTGGCATACTTTGGAGGAATCAAGGCAATACCCCATTAAACTGAAGGAATCTGCTCTTTTATATCAAATATCCAAAAATATATAATCAATACAAATCACATAAAAATCTAATGTCATTTAATAATCATATACAAATCTAATGTCACTTAATAATTATATACAAATCTAATGTCACTTAAAACTCACATATTAAAAATCATTAGTCAAAAGTATGGATCTATAAAATTCATAATAACAACGAAACATCAACACTTCATATAATTTATCTCTCCTTTCCTTATTTCCCTCCTCCTTTATTTCTCTCTCTCCCTCCTTTACTTTTTCTTCCTTCCTCCCTACCTAATCTTTCCTTATTTATCTCCTTTCCTCCTCTATTTTTCCTCTCCTTGTTTTCTCCTCCCTTGTCCCTATCTCTCATCTTCTTATATTCCCCTCCTCATCATTCCTTTCCTTATTTTCCTCCTTTCCCTCCTCCATATATCTCTCCTTCTCTCCTTATATTTCCCTTCCCTCCTCTCTTAATTTTCCTCCCTTCCCTCCTCCCTCCTCTCCTAATTTTCCTCCCTTCCCTCCTGCCTATCTCTCTCCTTCTCTCCTTATATTTTCCCCTTCACTCCTGCCTATCTATCTCCATCTCTCCTTATTTTTCCCTCCCCTCCTCCTCCCTCCTTTCCTAATTTTCCTCCTCCATATCTCTCCTTATATTCCCCTCCTCCTCCATATCTCTCCTTATATTCCCCTCCCCTCCTCTATATCTCTACTAATTTTCCTCCCTTCCCTGCTCCATATCTCTCTCCTTCTCTCCTTATATATGTCCCATCCCTCCTCCATATCTATTATCATCTCCTACTCCAGCAACAAGTGAGCGACCATACCAGTTCTACATACAGTATACCGTCATTAACATTCTCATTCACATCACTCAATCCTTCCTACGTTCCAAACAAACATTCCCGTACGACAAAAAAAAAAAAAAAAAAAAAAAAAAAAAAAAAAATACGCACGGAAAAAAAAAAAAAATTACGCGCCGAAAAAAAAAAAAAAAAAAAAAAAAAAAAAACGCGCCGCACGTATACGATAACGTTGCGTCGTCGTGTGCGAAGGTAACCCAACCCGAGGGAACGGTCGTACATGCCAAAGAATGAATCCGATCCCTAAAGTCAGTACAGTAAAATAGACAGTTGATAGTATTTGTTGTTATTGTTGTTTTTGTTATTTACTCTTTCCTCTCTATTTTTGTTTTTTTTCCAATAATGCACCATCGACTCACTTATTCGTCCATCTCTCAATTCTCAACATTTTTCCGAGTATTGAAATGTTGATATATTATTTTCTGGGTAAGACGGTATTTAAATATCGTCTTATTTCCATTTACATTTTATTTATTCATCTATTTATTCATTTTTTTTTATTTATTTACTTTATTAATTTATTCTTATTTTATTGTTTTTTATTTACTTTATTAATTTATTCTTTTTTTATTGTTTTATTTTATTTATTAATTTATTTTATTTTTGAGGGATACTGTAGCGGCCTCACTCATCTCCAATTTTATACACCAGACATTAATTATAAGAACACCTATGTTCTTCTCATAACAACACGTGGTATTTAAACATTATATACACTATAGAATGTCATTATAACACGTGATATTTAAACATTATATACACTATAGAATGTCATAACAACACGTGGTATTTAAACATTATTATATACAGTTTATGTTATGACCTTTTACTATAGATGTGCATGACTGGTTATCGAATACCTCACTACAAATTATACCTCGATATTTAATAGTTGTGATAAAGAAAGTTCTAATCAGTTCACAAATTAAGAATACAGCATATCCGATCTCTCCCATCTCTCTCTCTCTCTCTCTCTCTCTCTCTCTCTCTCTCTCTCTCTCTCTCTCTCTCTCTTGAAGGACTAGAAATACGGTACGAATTTATCTCATCTGCATGTAAATGAGTGAAGAGGGAGGATGGATGGATGATGTGTGTGTGTGTGTGTGTGTGTGTGTGTGTGTGTGTGTGTGTGTGTGTGTGTGTGTGTGTGTGTGTGTGTGTGTGTGTGTGTCATATATACGTTCTGTACAGTAGGGGGGGGGGAGGTGGGGGGGAGGGGTTCTATAATCGTATCCTGCTTGTGACTGATGGATAAAAAAAAAAAAAAAAAAAAAAAAATCGTGAATCATTTTGAAAGTTCCGTGTGAAGGTCTGAAGAAAATACCACATGTTTTTATTTAACCTGTCTGTCTGTCTGTCTGTCACCTTAAGGACCCTGCATGTGATCGTGTATGAGAATTGGAGGCTATGGATTCCTTCTGACTATGCCATGAAACAAGCACCTTCCAAATGGGTAGTGTTTCGTGGCAATATTTGAAGGACTCGTTTACCTCCAAATATTCTGACTACGGTACATAACAGGGTCCCCGGTTTTCGCATCTCATAATTTTCCTTCGTCGCTTCAATACCTGTAGTGCATGCAAACTGAGACAAAGTATACACACAAACACACACACACACACACACATCAGTATACAGGAACACAACCAGGACATCTATACATATACAAACACTAGAATCTATGTATACTCCTACACCTCCTCATCCTCCTTCTCTTCCCCTTCCTCCTCCTCCTCCTCCTTCTCTTCTTCCTCTTCCTCCTCCTTCCCTCATCTTTGCCTACCAACCCGACAGAGCGACCGACACACCGACAGACATGGGAAGCACGAGCGGAAAATGAATAGCAATGACTGTGAATGGAAATGAAGGGAGGAATGAATAGGAATGTGGTCAGTTTGGGGGAAAGGGGGAAGACACGATGGAGGAAGAGGAGGAGAAGAAGAAGAGGAGGAGGAGGAGGAGGAGGAGGAGGAGGAGGAGGAGGAGGAGGAGGAGGAGGAGGAGGAGGAGGAGGAGGAGGAGGAGGAGGAGGAGGAGGAGGAGGAGGAAGAAAAGAAAGAGGAGGAAAAAAGAATAGTGGAAGGAATAGAAGAGAAGGAGGAAGAGGAGGAGGAGGAGGAGGAAGGGAAAAGGGTGGAGAAGGAGGAGGAGGAGAAAAAAGAAAGAGTTATGGATGGAGGAGAGTTGAGTAATTCAGCGATACAGCCAACATTGTCACTCACTCACTGCACACAACACACACTCTCACTCTCTCTCTATCACTCTCTGTCACTCTATCACACTCTCTCACTCTATCATATTCCTCCTGGCACACACTCTAAGCAGTTGCACTCATTTTTTTTTCTCTCACAGCACTATAGCTCTCATTCGTTGCACTCAATTTAGAAATCCCAGCACACAGGTCCATAGTTTAAAAAATTTGAGGGCCCTTACTGGAGCTCTGTGAATCCTCCAAACTAATCCAGGCCACAGAACCTTTCCGTATTTCTAATTGGGAATCTGTTGCCTGGAGTAGTTTGGAGAATTCATAAAGCTCCAGTAAGGGCCCTCAATTTTTTTTAAACTACGGGTGACACTCTTACCAGATGCACTCAATTTTATCTCTCCCAGCATTATATAACTCACACTCGCAGCACTCAAATTTTAAACTAAACACACACACACACACACACAAAAACACACACACACACACACATAAACTCTGTCTGTCTGTCTCTCTGTGTGTCGTAAATTGATGGGTTTGGTATCTTGGTGGGGGCAGACGTGTTGTTTTTATTAGCCAGCCAGAGAACAGAGAGCATCACCTGTCCATCCCAAGCCCTGTGTGTGTGTGTGTGTGTGTGTGTGTGTGTGTGTGTGTGTGTGTGTGTGTGTGTGTGTGTGTGTGTGTGTGTGTGTGTGGCAACCAGGTGGACAAGGCGACACAAGTGAGTGGGTAATTAGTGAAAAGTGAGTAGGAGTGAGCAGAAGTGAGTGGGAGTGAGTAGAAGTGAGTTACAATTAAGAGATATGGGTTGAGGTGAGATAAAAGTGTGTGTGTGTGTGTGTGTGTGTGTGTGTGTGTGTGTGTGTGTGTGTGTGTGTGTGTGTAGATGCTATATACAGTAGGTTAGGTGTTTATAAATGTATGTATATAAAATTATGTAGTTTTCATAGACATACTGACGTTGTAGAAAGAGAAAGAGAGAAAGAAAGAAAGAGAGAGAAAAACAAAAACAAAGAGAGAGACAGAGGTACAGTACAAACATTCTCATATGGTTTTAGCTTTATATATGATGACACAAGGGAGGTCCATTTTCAAGTTGGGGTGTAAGTCCTTAATGTCAGATATAATTAGAATTGTATTAGCATAACATTTTCAGGATTGGGGAGGGAGGGGAGGAGGCCATGAAATAATAGAGACAGACAAACACCAACACTCTCTCTCTCTCTCTCTCTCTCTCTCTCTCTCTCTCTCTCTCTCTCTCTCTCCATTAATATTTTGTAACTTGGAACAAAATTGGGTCGTTTTGTGTGTGTCTGTGTGTTTGTGTTGTGTGGGTTGGGTTGGATGGGTTGTGTTGGGTTGTGTGTTGTGTGTGTTTATGTATGTGTGTGTGTATGTGTTAAGTGTGTAGTGTTGTGTTGTGTGATTTTTCTTTTTCAACACACACACACACACACACATATTTTTTTCCCCCCTTTTACATTGTCAACTGCGGACACAAAATGGCCAGAAAATAAAACTGGGCGATAAATTGTAATACCTGGACACACAACTAAAAGCTTTACACGACAACGTAAACAACGCTACCTTCTCAATTATTATTATTATTATTTATTTATTTATTTATTTATTTTATTTATTTATTTATTTTTTCCCTCACTGC
>JAWZYT010003063.1:0-17500 GCA_034508575.1 Petrolisthes manimaculis | reverse complement strand
TTAGTTTTGACTATGTTAATTCCACGACAGAAACACCACCGTTGTCGTCAATGAATCAGTGAAAGGTAAACAAACAAACAAACAAACAAACAAACAAACAAACAATTAAAGAAAACACCTTAATATACAGTACTTACTTACCATCATCCCCTGAAGACTAATGACCAACAGGTATTAAGACGCCACACCTGGAAAAAGAAAGTCATAATGAGGAAGTTGTATGTATGTATGTACAGTTGGGGAACAAAGTATCTGGACACCGTTGACGACTTTTGGAAACAATGTCAGTGATAAACACGTTAGGAATAGATAACATTTATTCATTACTACATAATGATAACTGATATTGGGTGACGTCGACCAACCACAGACAGTGAAATAAAAGTTATCCTTCAGTTCATAAAGACTTTCTCTCATTGATGTGTTTACTTTTGGGGATGTTGCCAGAAACCACCAACAATGTTCAGATATATTATACCCCAACTGTACCTCTCATATCATCATCATCATCATCATCATCAACATACCCTTTCAATGTCATATTTTAAGAACTCAGTCCTAATTAATTAAACCAACCCATTTTATCAGAGTTCCTTCACACACACACACACATTCTCTCTCTCTCTCGCTCTCTCTCTCTCTCTCTCTCTCTCTCTCTCTCTCTCTCTCTCTCTCTCACTAAGATTGGTCGGCTGAAAAGGAAAGAGAGGGAAAAAAATAAATAAAAGTGAAATATGAGGGGAAGTAAAATCGAACAATAAATGAGAGAGAGAGAGAGAGAGAGAGAGAGAGAGAGAGAGAGAGAGAGAGAGAGAGAGAGAGAGAGAGAGAGAGAGAGAGAGAGAGAGAGAGAGAGAGAGAGAGAGAGAGAGAGACGACAGCATTTAGAAGAATATCGTAGACTGAGGAAATATTAAGGTGATAATTTAAATAATTCTTTTTAATTCTTGGTCGCCTGGGAATTTCTTTTGACACTAAAAACTTCAATAAGGATCATTTTTATATAAGTATTTTCTTCTATGGTATCACAAATAGGAGAGTTTTATTTAGAGTTTATTTAAAGTTTTATTAATTTTTTTATTTCGAGTTTATTTAAAATTTTACTTCGAGTTTATTTAAGTTGTATTTCGAGTTTATTTAAAATTTTACTTCGAGTTTATTTAAGTTGTATTTCGAGTTTATTTAAAATTTTACTTCGAGTTTATTTAAGTTGTATTTCGAGTTTATTTAAAGTTTTATTAATTTTTTTATTTAGAGTTTATTTAAAGTTTTATTTAGAGTTAATTTAAGTTGTATTTAAAGTTTTATTTAGAGTTAATTTAAAGTTTTATTTAGAGTTAATTTAAAGTTTTATTTAGATTTAATTTAAGTTGTATTTAAAGTTTTATTTAGAGTTAATTTAAAGTTTTATTTAGAGTTAATTTAAAGTTTTATTTAGATTTAATTTAAAGTTTTATTTAGTTTTTAATTTAGAGTTCTTTAGAAGTTTATATTTTAAAATCAGAAATCACATTTGTAATTTAGGTAATTAATATGAATCTATTTGTATTAATTTTATTTAAGGGGAACTTCTCTTGTTGAAAGGCTACTGATTCCTCCTAACTGTACCACAAAACAGACGCCCTTAAGGGGAGAGTAAACTTTTGGTACATTGGAGTGTCATGATTCCTTCAAAGTATGTCAGGAAACAGGACCAGAAGAGCAAAAAAAAAATAATGGTGTTCTGTTGCTTGGAATAGTTTGGCGGGATTCAGTTGCTCCAGATTTACCAACACAAAACTTATTTATTTATTATTTATTATTATTGTTCATTGTGTGTGCGCGTGTGTGTGTGTGTGTGTGTGTGTGTATGTGTGTGTGTGTGTCTGTGTACCGTACCACGAGAGACTTAGAAATTATCATGCGCCCCCTCCTGCCCCCATTCCTACCTCCTGCCCCAATTAACCCCTTCTTGTACCCCTCCTCCCCCACCTCCTATACCCCCTATATTCCTTCCCTACCCCTCCCCCTTCCCCTCCCCTTCTATCTTCCTATCCCTCCCCTTCTATCTCCCCTACCCGTTGTATACCTCCTTGCTGCGACCCCCTCCATGCCCCAAGTACCCCTCATTGCCATAAACCCGTGGACTTTATACCCAGTGAGGGGCGCCCTGAGGTTGTGCAAAAAGTGCTATTATTTCTGGTCTTAATGTGCTCAATTACAGTTTAGTATTGTTATCATTTGCATAATATAAAATTAACATAGATAACTTGGCCTGGAAATGGTTGCAGTAGTGAGGGTCCCGTGGCAGTCGTGTTGTTGTTGTTGTTGTTGTTGTTGGTATAGAATTTCATAATGAGCAATTAAAATGTGCGCTAATTTGGCATTATAATAAAAATAATAAAAATAATAATTATAATAATACGGTAATACTACTACTACTACTACAAATAATAATAATAATAAATAATACGGTAATGATAATAGTGATTATATCAATAATAATAATAATAATAATAATAATAATAATAATAAGTAGTGTACAACGATATTCTGAGTTTTCGTTGAAGTAAAAGACCGACATAAATATAATAAGCGATTACACTGACCTCTGTTGGCAGTGGCGGACATGACTACCGTATACAATGTAACTATATAACAACGACAAAGCAATCGTTACTACAATATTTTATCATAATTATAGTAAGTTATTTAAGTTAGTATATACAGACGTTTATAATGAGAGATCAAATATAATGTACTGTAATATAATTATAATAAAATAGAGGCAAAGTAAATTCTTCACTTTTATTTATTACTTCCCCTATAGAATTTAAGACTTCCACCACATTCAATTTTGTCTACTAATGTGATGGGAGTTTGAATGAGAGAGAGAGAGAGAGAGAGGAGAGAGAGGAGAGAGAGAGAGAGAGAGAGAGAGAGAGAGAGAGAGAGAGAGAGAGAGAGAGAGAGAGAGACAGGAGCCACAACAAAGCCGGACCATAAGCTGACCTGAAGGAGGGCAGGTCCACCGGGAGGAGACGCTGAAGGTGAGGTAATCCTGGATCATACCCATGCCATGCACCCACCCACCCTCTCTCTCTCTCTCTCTCTCTCTCCTTCCATCACTTTAAACTTCCTCCCTACAAACTCTAATTATTTCCTCTCCTCTCTTCCATCCCTGCCTTCTTTCCTTTCTTAACTGTCCCTTTCTCTTCCTCATTACTTCATTCTTTTGCTTCTTCCTACATTTCCCTCTATCTTTCCCATTTTCTTCTCTACCTTACTCTCTCTCTCTCCTCTCCTCTCTCTCTCTCTATCAACACTCACTTCTTCCTTACCCTTTGTCCATGCATCATCCCCACTCCTCCTCACACACACACACACACAGACACACACACAGACACACACAGACACACACACACAGACACACACACAGTCCCTCAGTGATCAAGAGGATTGTGCCTGTACTATACACTGCCTCCATGTGTGTGTGTGTGTGTGTGTGTGTGTGTGTGTGTGTGTGTGTGTGTGTGTGTGTGTTCCAGGTTGACATGATACCTGTAACCTATGATGATTCGAGTTTGCATACAGAAGATCCAAGGTATTTATTTATTTTGTTTTGACTGAACCTACAATCGGTAAAAAAATCTTGCGGCCACATCTACCAAGTCATCAAAATATAACAACAAGCTTCAAACTTTAATTAATCAAACTGAAAAAACCACCAGATAAGTTTTATTAATTTACGTAAACCCTGGATATTGCAATTCTATATAAATTATAGTAGTAAAAGTATTTCTTGGATGATTAATTAACTTTTGTGTATATACCGTATCCTATGGGAAAGAATTGCTGCGTATATATGGCGACACAACAACATTTGCCTTCGACTGTACATTCTTACACAGTGTTAAGAAGAATGAGGAGGATAATATTAAAGTGTAGGTATTTCCCTTTTATCTGTAGGTATAAATTTATTTCGACTCGATAACTTACGATCAGAGAGGCCGCAACCATTTTATATGTATGTGTATTTCTTCCCAAACTTTATCTGAGAAGGTAAACAAAATATTGCCCCCCCGCCCCTCATTGTGCCCCCCTTGCTCTTTTCACCATTTTCCTGACCTTTTATATGATGCTTTGGGGGGGGGGGCACGAAAGGAGGAAAGGAGAGGAAGGAAGCATGAAGGAGAAAATGGAGAGATGAAGGAAGAACGAAGGAGAATAGGGGAGGAAGGAAGCATGAAGGAGGAAAGGGGTGAGGAAGAAAACACGTAGGAGGAAAGGGGAGAAAAAACGTAAGTAGTAAATAGGGGAGGAGGTGTGGAAGGAGGAAGGAGTGTGAATGAGAACGTGTTATAGAGAAGGATAAAGAGAAGAAGAAGAAGATAGGGTACCAAGGAAGTGTAAAGGGAGGGAGGGGGGGGGGAGGCTCTCACACACACACAAACATACTACATTTTCTCTCTCTCTCTCTCTTTCTCTCTCTCTCTCTCTCTCTCTCTCACACACACACACACACCCATGATATTGGCGTGGACACTAGTGATGGTTTACTGAGACACTGGTAGAGTGGTGTGGTATTGGAACTTACGAACCTCTTGGTGGGCCCTCAGGAGTTGAACCCGAATAAATAGTGGTGAATTCTCAGGGGCAAGGAGGAGGGAGGGGTAGGGGGGTGTCGAGGAGAGGGGGGGGGGGCGTCGAGGAGAGAGGGGTGGGGGGCAAGGAGGGGAGGAATATACTGAGTAGGGATGTGTGTGGGGTGGGTTGAGGGAGGGATTATGTTCTTGGAGGGGTCATATTTTTGGAAAGATGGAGATATTTTTTGGAGTGGATGGGATTGGAGGGGATGGGATTGGAGATGGGTGATTGGAGGGGAGGGAGATTGGAGGAGAGTGGAGGGGAGGGGGATTGGAGGGGATGGGGGGGGATTAGAGGAAGGGTTGAGAAATACTACTAAAAATGAGAAGGGAAGTGAGGTGGGTGTGAGAATAATAACATTTTTGGAGGGACGATGGAGAAATAAATTGGAGGTGAATATACTGTATGTACGAGGAAGGGTTGAGGAATATACTGAATAGGAGGGAAAGGGATAATATTCTTGGAGTGGCAAATAAATATATATACAGGTAGGAAAAGAAGGGTATACGATTGGGGAATATACAATAATTTTGGGAGGGGTATGGAGGGGTTTGGAGTATACATAAAAAACTGACTATACAGATTGGAGGGGTTTGTGGTATACATATAAAGGACTGACTATGTAATAATAAATTACAGATGGAAGAAGATTGGGGATTGAGGAATAATATACTTTAAAGCAAATACATGTACAGACGAATACATATATATTGAAAAAGGAAACATGGGAAGAAGGAATGAATTTAATTAAGGAATGAATGAATTAATTTACGACGAATATATTAATGTAGAGAGAAAAAGTCAAGGAATATACTTATTTAGGGTTAATTAAGAAGAGACGAGTGAGTTTAGTTACTGAGTGAATAAAACGTGAGTACAAAACACATCAATACACATATATAAACATATAAAAAAAAACACGTGTACCCTAAAAAAATATGTTCCAATGCGATGATACATATTTATACACACCGTCATTATCACCTCCCAGGACGAACGGATACATTATTAAACACAGGGAAGGAGTGGTGGTAGTGGTGGTGGTGGTGGTGATGGTGGTGGTAGTAGTGGTGATGGTGGTGGTAGTAGTGGTGGTAGTGGTGGTGGAGCTCTCACGGATATTAAGGTTTGTATCACACCGATTCTCTGGACTTTCTTTGATCATCCTGCGATTAATTAAAAACGCTCGGGCTTGGCAAGGTTGGAGTCGATTTATTTTTTCTCTGAGACGATAGTAATATTAATAACAACAACAACAACAAGAACAATAATTTAATAATGATGATGATGTTGATAATAAAAATGATAATAATAATAATAATGATAATAATAAAAATAATAATAATAATAATAATAATAATAATAATTATAATAGGAAAGAGGTACACACAGAAAAAAATATACAGTGAGAAAGAGTAGGAGGAATAAAAGAATGGAGACGAGGTGGTGGAAGGAGGGAGGAAGGAAGGAAAGGGGGGATTAGGGGGAGAGGAAAGGGGGGAGTGGGGATGAGGGGGGAGGTGGGGGATTAGGGGCAGGAGGGGGGTGAGTCTGGGGGTTGCATTGTGGCACTGGAGTGGATCTCTTTGGTGGCACCCCAGCAAGGCTCACCAGGGGAAATTATACGAGTGGCTTGTGTGTGTGTGTGTGTGTGTGTGTGTGTGTGTGTGTGTGTGTCTGGCTGTGTGTGTATGTCTGGCTGTATGGCTGTGTGTGTGTGTGTGTCCTTCCCTCACTAACACCCACTACTTCTCTCCCATTTAACCCCCCTCACAGGTATTCCCCTCTTATTAACACCCACCACACTTACACCCACTACATGTACCCCTAATTACACCCACGACACCCCATACACCCACAAACATTATTCAACTTGTACACCCACTTCATCTCACATACAGACTACACCTACATTCCCACTCTCTCTCTCTCTCTCTCTCTCTTCTCTCTCTCTCTCTTCCATGTCCCCTTCTCTCTCTCCCACTTCACACCCTATTTATTTTCTCTCTCCCCCACTTCCGCCCTCTCTCAACCTTTTCACACGCCCCACTCACCTCTCTCTCTCTCTCTCTCTCTCTCTCTCTCTCTCTCTCCTCTCTCCTCTCTCTCTCTCTCTCTCTCTCCCACTCTCTCTCTCCCCTCTCCCTAGTCGTGTTGTCGCCCACAGTGTTTTCCTGGGTGCCTAATGGTGCTTGTTATCGAGTTGGACACTAATTGCTGTTTTGGCGTACTCTTGCAAAATTTACCTCCCCTCTCCTCTCTCTCTCTCTCTCTCTCTCTCTCTCTTTGTCTGTCTGTTTGTCTCTTTTTTTTTCTGTCTGTCTGTTTCTCTCTCTCTCTCTCTCTCTCTCTGCTCTCTCTCTCTCTCTCTCTCCTCTCTCTCTCTCTCTCTCTCTCTCTCTCTCTCTCTCTCTCTCTCTCTCCCTCTCTCCCTCTCTCTGTTCCTTTCTCTACTCATCATTCCACTCCCATTTTAACTCCACCCCTCCACAAATAATCCTCACTGTTCCTCTTTCTACCATCATTCCACTTCCTTTTTAATTCCACCCCTCCACACATAATCCTCTCTGTTCTTCCCTTACCCTTCCTTCATTCCTCTCCCCTTATCTCCATTCCTTACTAATCATCTCTGTTCTTCCCCTTATCCCTACCTATTCCCAAATCATCCCTGTTTTTCCCCCACACCCCCACAACCACACTACCACCCTATTCCCCAACCATACCACCACCACCACCACCCCTATTCCCCAACCTTACAACCACCACTACCCCCACTTCTATTCCCCATACAACGTCCCTTTATAATCATCTCTGCCTCCCCCCAAACCCCAACCCTCCCCAACCCTCACCTCACCACAATCCACCTCTTTTACACCAATGAGGGAAAATATTCACCTCGGTGTCCTTGTTCAATTTACACTTTTTCATTTGAGGTGGAGGGGTAATTTTTTTTTATTTTTTATTTTTTATTTATTGGTCAATGTTGTAAGGGAGGTATATTTTTTTTCTATACTGTACGGGAGATAATATTTTTTTCTATACTGTAAGGGAGATAATATTTTTTTTCTATACTGTAAGGGAGATAATAATTTTTTTTGTCTATACTGTAAGGGAGGAAATATTTTTTTTCTATACTGTAAGGGAGATAATACTTTTTTCTATACTGTAAGGGAGATAATAATATTTTCTTTCTATACTGTAAGGGAGATAATATTTTTTTTCTATACTGTAAGGGAGGTAATAATATTTTTTTTCTATACCGTAAGGGAGATAATATTTTTTTTATATACCGTACGGGAGATAATATTTTTTTCTATACTGTAAGGGAGATAATAATATTTTTTTTCTATACTGTAAGGGAGATAATATTTTTTTCTATACTGTAAGGAAATAATATTTTTTTCTATACTGTAAGGAGATAATATTTTTTTTTTATATACTGTAAGGGAGATAATATATTTTTTACAAGCTATTTTATATATATATATTTTTTTCTTATAGGTCCAATGTTATCATTTTTGTCTATTGCAGGTAATATATATAGATTTATGTCCATTTCATTCTGAGATGTAAGTTTGAATTTTATTGAACACTTTATTATTTATTCATTTATTAATTATTATTATACTCCCTTAATTAAAACCTGTTGCCTGGAATAGTTTGGAGGAATCCTTTGCTCCAGATTTACCAACACTGTACTACTTACTGCCTTATATAGGGTTGGAATTGGAGGAATCAATCTTCTCCTATAGGGTGACTGAGTTTTGGAGGAATCAATTTTCTCCTATAGGGTGACTGAGTTTGGTTTGGAGGAATCAATCTTCTCCTATAATTAATACTTGCAGGGTTTGTTGACACACGTGCGGCGTCTATCATACTTTGCGTGGCCGTGGTTCGATCCCCCGGTGATTTGCATAGCTGACTCCCAGTTCTTGTTGACCTTCCTTTTTATATCCGGAGAAATTGGACTCGCAACCTAACTCGATCCCATAGTTTTTTTTATCTACCTATTCGGTGTATACATTTTTTTGTTTACCTACCTATTAGGAGTGTATAATTCTTTTTTACCTATATATTAGGAGTGTATAATTTTTTTTAACCTACCTATTAGGAGTGTATATAATTTTTTTTTTACTTATTAAGGAGTGTATACATTTTTTTTTAAGCTACCTATTAGGAGTGTATATATTTTTTTACCTATCTATTCGGAGTGTATAATTTTTTTTAACCTACCTATTAGGAGTGTATAATTTTTTTTTTACCTACCTATTAGGAGTGTATAAATATTTTTTTTTACCTATCTATTCAGAGTGTATATAATTTTTTTTACCTACCTATTAGGAGTGTATACATTTTTTTTTTTACCTATTAGGAGTGTATAAATTTTTTTAACCTACCTATTCGGTGTATAATTTTATTTACCTATCTATTAGGAGTGTATAAATGTTTTTTTTCGATAAATGCAATGGAACACCTCAGACAATATTATTTAACCCAAACATGTTTATTTATTTACCCCAAACATATATTGTACAGCTCAATACAAATTATATATTATAATATTTTGATAATCTTGATATTGAAAGGAGAAATTATTACTGACAAATTCACTTCCTCTCTCATTTATTTACCCACCTATTATGAGTTTATATCTATTTTTTTATAATATATGCACTTGAGACCAAAAAGGACATATTTACACTAAAAAGGACATATTTACACCAAACATACATTTTACACAACAAAGTACAAAAGGGAAGGACATTTTTTTTTTATACTTAGTCCTTCTCATATATATATATATTTTTTAAGCTTTCACTCATCTTCATCATTATCATTATTATTATCATTATTATTATTATTATTATTATTATCATTATTATTATTATCATTATTATCATTATTATTATTATTATCATTATTATTATTATTATCATTATTATCATTAATATTATTATTATTATTATTTTTTTTTCTGTGAATGTAATGCAAGTTTAGACAAATTTCCGTACGCCAAAAATGTATAGCCGCTATAAAAATACCCGTCTATGCTTTTCCAATATTACGATGGTAGATTCTTGGAGGTTTAAAATGTAGTAGAATCTATGTAATTATCCCAGTTTCAACACTAAGTTATACGATGCATTTTGTGTATTCGTGGATACATTTTATCTGTTATTATATATGCAGTATCTGTGTGTGTGTGAGAGAGAGAGAGAGAGATGGAAGACAAGGACAAAAAAACACACAGAGAAAGAGAGAGAGAGAGAGAGAGTAAGAGAAAGAGAGATAAGTAATGTGTTTGCGATCACCCTTCCCTTCCTTTCACCCTTAACACTATATGATAAACGAGCGGCTTTTGTTTCCTCCATAACCAGCCAAGATGGTGTTACCGTGTTGGGGTTTGACAGCCTATCCCTAGACTCACCCCACCCAATACCATCTCTCTCTCTCTCTCTCTCTCTCTCTCTCTCTCTCTCTCTCTCTCTCTAGTGTTCCTTTTCTTGATATTTCTCTCCTTTTCTCCCTCCCACTCTCTGCTACATACTCCTCTCTCTCTCTCTCTCTCTCTCTCTCTCTCTCTCTCTCTCTCTCTCTCTCTCTCTCTCTCTCTCTCTCTTTTCCTGGTGTCTAAAAGTAATATAGGGGCCCGTCTGATGTTTATTCTATCCGACCAGACTCTCTCTCTCTCTCTCTCTCTCTCTCTCTCTCTCTCTCTCTCTCTCTCTCCTCTCTCTCTCTCTCTCTCTCTCTCTCTCTGCCAATACACCACCACCACTTCTCCACCTCCTTCTCTCCTTCTCTCTCTTGCTGTCACTCCTATCGTCTCCCCTTTCCCTGACTCTCTCCATTATTTTTTTCCCTCTCACATCACCCGTAAGCATCTATATACATACATACATACATACATACTTACATACATACATACATACATACATATATACGAAAAAATGCACCAATTTCCTTCTATGTAATAATTATTCTGTCCTAATAGATACACTTTTCACGACATGCCAGATAAGTTAATAACAACAATACTGTCTATGTAAAATGTTTGGTTTAATCTGCCTTGTGGATTTACATTGTATTTACTGATAAAGCCAAGAAATTTAGTGAGATAATTTAACTGTACATTTTCACCAAGTTGAATAAAATATAATGCGATTTCATTATCCATATATTCACCATTATTATTATCATTATCCCTCTCTTTATCTTCCCTTAATCTCCAGTTGTTTCTCTTCCCTCTCTTCTTATCATTTTTTTTATCTTCTCTCCTCCTCTATACTTCCCCTCTCCTCATTTCTACTTTCCTATCGCTCCCTACCTTACCATGCCTTCCCTTCCCTTCCCTTCCTCTCCCTCCATTCCATGCCTTCCCTTCCGTTCCTCTCCCTCCTCTCCCTTCCATTACCTCCCTCTCCCTCCTCTTCCTCCAATCCTCTCCCTTCCCCTCCTCTCCTTCCTTTTCCTTTCTCCCTTGCCTTCCTCTTGCCTTACCTTCCCCTCAGGCCTCCCCCAACATATACATCATCGTGTTTATTATCACTAGACGTGCCGAGAAATCTACACGGAAAAAACTCAGAAAATCCGTCAGTGATCCATTCAGGGTGTGTGTTGTTATTGTTGTTGGTGTTGGTGTTGTGGGTGTTGAGCAGTGTTGTTGTTGTTGTGGGTGTTGTGCAGGTTGTTGGTGTTGGGTGTTGTGGGTGTTGAGCAGTGTTGTTGTTGTTGTGGGTGTTGTGCAGTGTTGTTGTTGTTGTTGTTGTGGGGTGTGTCGTGTAGTGTTGTGTATCGTAGAATGCTGTGTTGTGTTGTGTTGTGGGTGTCGTGGATGTGTAGTGAAGTGGAGTGTTGTAGTATGTTTTTGTTGTGTTGTAATGTGTCCTATTGTGGTTGTTGTTGTTATTGTATGGTGATATAATATGGTGGTGTTGTGTGATGGCTGGCACTAGAGTGTTTGTAATTTGTCCTATCATGATTGTGTTGTGTTGTGTTTTGGTATGTCCTTATTGTGTTGTGGTGTGTCATGTTTGTGTTGTGGTGTGTTGTGGAGTGTTATAGTGTGTTGTGGTGTGTCATGTTTGTGTTGTGGTGTGTTGTGGAGTGTTTATAGTGTGTTGTGGTGTGTCATGTTTGTGTTGTGGTGTGTCATGTTTGTGTTGTGGTGTGTCATAATTGTGTTGTTGTAGTGAGTCCAAAGGTTATATATTATGTGTCCTGTAGTTCTGAGTATTTTACCAGACTATCTATTAAATCCATTTCCAGCTATAGTCTATATATTTGTATTTTCCTCTCAAGGGTGCGAAAATTTTTATGAATACTTTTCCAATTTCTCTTGATTTATTGTTCGTGAAAAAATGGTGCACTTCCAGATTTGTTTTCCGGCTTTAAAAGTAAGTCAAAATTGGATTGTCACATTTTACAGTCTAACTCTTTCGCTTCGAGTGACTTTTAAGGCTGGGGAGACAATTTTTATAATCCGTTTCGTTTTCTATTTTGCGGATGGAATTCATTTCTTTGATTCCACACAAACATTTTTCTAATATACTTGTAGAAATTTCATGTATACAACAAAAATAGAGTTTACACGCCACCTCAAAATATAAATTCAAAACACTAAGATTATTTTTCACAATTCTTGGTGGCTGGTTGACTTGATAAAATTGTCAAGTTTCTTCATAACAACTTCAACAGTGTTTCTCTAACTTCTTTATTGTATATTTCTTTACGTGTATATGAAGTTAATTAAATGAGTTTCAGTTATACAAATGACAAGCTGTTAAAGTTTTAGATTATATACTTAGATTAATCATTTAGAGTTAGATTAATCATTTAGAATTTTAGACAATCATTTAGAACTAAATACCGGTTCTTTAAAGGGGAAAATAACAGAATTAAATCTGGGCTAAATCCCACCCATCCATTCTCTCCCTCATCTCCTTCTTCCACTCATCAATTCAAGATCATTTTTCCTCCCTCCTTCCCTACCCTACCTCCTTCCCTCTCTCCCTCGATTCCTTCATGCTTTCCTCCCTCCCTCCCTCGATTTCTCTTTGCCTCCCTCCCTCCCTCGATTCCTCCCTGATTTCCTCCCTCCCTCGATTCCTCCTTGCCTCCCTCCCTCGATTTCTCTTGCCTCCCTCCCTTCCTCCCTCCCTCCCCACCACACCACATCACATCTCTCCTTTACCGCCACAGCGATTTTGAAAACTCGCCCGAGGTGTCGTAGCGGCGTCGTAAATGTGTGTTGAAATCGCCGTAGAAGGGGTCGTGAAGGCGGGACGGGGGAGGGGAGGGGGGGCTGTGGGTGACGGGGAAATACAAGGTGTCATCTGATGGGGAGGGATGGGGAGAGAGAGGGAGGGAGGGGAGGGAGGGAGGGATGGGGAGGGAGAGGGAGTGGGATGGGGTCGTCACGGATGCTTGGTCGTGTCTCATCAAGGGCCTCACACTCACGAAGGAGGAGGTTGTCGGCATCACCTCTTCACAGCAACACTTGTCATTCACAGTGAGGAGAGAGACGAGGAGGTGGAGGTGGAGGTGAGGGAAGGTATAGAGGTGAGGGAAGGTGGAGGTGGAGGTTGAGGGAAGGTATAGAGGTGAGGAATATAGAGTGTGTGTTGGAATGAAGGAGGGGTGAGGTGAGGAATAAGATTTAACAACAGTCAAGAGAGAGTGACTTCCTTCAGTATTACATGTTCAGGATCAGACACATTGAAAATACAGATAACTTTTGTTTAATAACATAGTATACATATAAAGTGGATATAATATAGAGACGCATTTTTGCAGGTTAGTCTGAAAGATATTAATTCGGATATATAATACTGTAGTGGAGGAGTGTAACAAACTTTTAATATAATAGAAATGGTCTAAGACTTTTAATTATATTTTTCTTAATTATTTGGACACATACAAGAACTGGATAATTGGCCCTATACCTCCTCTCTCTCTCTCTCCTCTCTCTCTCTCTCTCTCTCTCTCTCTCTACACACACACCCCTAGACACTGTACCAGGAATATTCGCCCCAGACTGTACTTGTGGGAGTTGAGGATGTTCCTCTCTTAAAAGATCTTTACTATAACGCTACTCACTCGCCTTGTAATTGTCAGCGGGTGTGTTGGTGGAGGGTGGAGGAAGAGGTGGTGGTGGAGGAGGAGGAGGAGGAGGAGGAGGAGGAGGAGGAGGAGGTGCTGGGGACACTTGGAGAGAGAGAGAGAAAGAGAGAAAGAGAGAGAATGTGGAGGTAATGAATTAATATAGAGGTATAAAGGAAAAGGAATGATACAGATATATACAGGTAAACCGAGAGAGAGAGAGAGAGAGAGAGAGAGAGAGAGAGAGAGAGAGAGAGAGGAGAGAGAGAGAGAGAGAGAGAGAGAGAGAGAGAGAGAGAGAGAGAGAGAGAGTTACATAGAGTTACATAGAATCACAGACCACAACAGACCTTACGGTCCACACGGGGTGATCTGATTAGAAGGTTACTGGTAGAGAATGAATTTCTCCCCAGTGATAGTCGTAGGTAAGGATAGCAAAGTAGAAGGCTCTCTCCCCACCCTCCAATCCCTCCGGCCTGAGCCGTACTGGAAATAAAGTCAGGAGTCAGAACCTTGTGGAGTTGGTAGAGAAAAACTCCACAAGGAATTTTATAGGAAAGATAGAAAGTAGTTGAAATTTGGCTGTAATGGGCAAAAAATTATTCATTAGTAAACATCGAAAGTCGGGGATTAGATGCAAGGTGTTTATCAAGGCGACGTTTGAAGCTGTCTACTGTGTTACATTCTATTACGTTACGGGGAAGCCCATTCCATAAGTTGACGACTCGGTTAAAAAAGAAATTCTTGGATTCGTGTGAATTAAAAGATTTACCTATGATTTTACAGCCATTACCTCTCGTGTAGTTTGATTGATCGATATTGAAATATTTGTTGCAGTCCATATTGTCTATGCCTTTGATTATTTTGAATACCTGGATTAAGTCGCCTCTCAATCTACGTTGTGCTAGTGGGAATAGATTCAGTTCATTTAGCCGCTCTTCATACGTTTTGTTTCGTAGACTTGGTATCATTTTAGTAACTCTACGTTGGACTCGTTCCAATTTTACTATATCTTTCTGGTAGTACGGGCACCAGGCTTGGACACAATATTCCATAAGGGGACGGACCAAGGAATTATACAAAGTGAGGATTGTGTCTTTGGACTTATACTCGAATGCTCTGCCAATAAAAGCCGATAGTTTTGTTTGCTTTCTTAATTACTTCCGTACATTGCTGACTGGGTTTTAGGTTACTTGATATTGTGACCCCTAAGTCTGTCTCTTGATCCACGCTTTTAATTTGATTACCATTTAACGAGTAGTTTGCAGTTACGTTACGATGTCCGATATGGAGTACTTTACATTTATCTGCTTTGAAGGACATTTGCCAAGTTTTCGCCCAATTCGACAATTTATCGAGGTTATCTTGCATTTTCTTTAGTTTGTGCGTTAGTGAGTACTGTATTAGCAATTTTAGTGTCATCGGCAAACTTCGATATTATGCATGAGAGACCTTCATCTATATCGTTTATGTAAACTAGGAATAGGATTGGCCCTAAAACTGACCCTTGTGGCACCCCGCTCGTAACGCCAGTCCAATTAGATGATTTTCCATTTATTACCACACGTTGTTACGGTTTCTTAGCCAGTTTTCTATCCATCTTACGGTGTCGCCTTGGATTCTGTGAGATTTTAATTACTTATTAAACGTTTATGGGGAACTTTGTCAAAGGCTTTTTGGAAATCTAGATAAATTATGTCTACTGCTTTACTCTTATCATATTCGTTAAAAATGTCGTTTAAAAAGTCTAATAGATTCGTTAGGCAAGAGCGTTTATTGCGGAAACCGTGTTGAGTGTCTCTGAGTAAGTTGTTTTCCTCTAAATGATTTGTAAGTTTATCTCGTATGAGAGAGAGAGAGAGAGAGAGAGAGAGAGAGAGAGAGCGAGAGAGAGAGGTGACAGAAAAGTAGGGAGGCTGACATATATGAGTAGACAGACAGGCAGCCGCGTCACTCACTATCCACAAGTAAAACATGTAAAATTTCTTGATAACAAAAAAACTACTGTAGAATAAATTGTTGAGTACACATATATCTGCTTAGATTTCCTCTTTTTCTGGAGAGAGAGAGAGAGAGAGAGAGAGAGAGAGAGAGAGAGAGAGAGAGAGAGAATGGAGCTAGAATCAAGGGGAGCATAGACATAACACACACACACACACACACACACACACACACACACAAGAAAAAGTATCCTAACTCGTATCAATAAGTCAAAACCTGTACTAATTGGTGTACTTATGCCGTGATAACCAAGGCACAACAAACTTCTTCTCTCTCACCTGATTTACACAACTTCTCTCACGCCCAATTTCCACCAAGAGTTAACCATTCATAAAAGTTTAGCGGGTGGGTGGGTGGGTAGGTGTGTGGAGATGTGGGAGAGTGGAAAAGTGGAGTGGGAGAGTGGAAGAGTGGAGTAGGAGAGTGGAGTAGGAGAGTGGAAAAATGGAGTGGGAGAGTGGAAGAGTGGAGTGGGAACTAACTTTATTCTTAAAGATACTAAAATGATGTGAGTAAAAGAAAAATGTTGGAAGATTGTCTATGAAAACATTAGTCGATTATCAATATTAATATTTTTATTATTAATATTATTATTGTTATTATTATTAGGTTTATTATTTCTATTATTATTATTACTATTATCCTTACATAACAATATTAAAAGTGTACGGTACTCGTAAATTAAGTTTCTAATACGATTGATTTCTTTATGTTGAGATGTCAGTGTTATTCTTTCTCTCTGTCCCTCTCTTTCACATTCCCCTATATCTTTCCTCCCTCCAGCCTCTCTCCTCCCCTTCACCCAACCCAACATAACCCATCCTTATACTACTTCCCTTCATCCCATCCTCCCTGTCACTCTCCCAAAAACTCCCCAAAACATAACTTCTCCCTTTCACTCCCATCCTCCTTTTCACTCTCCCCAAACATAATATATCTTCCCTACCACTCACTCCCATGCATCCTCCTTCCCTTCCCTTCACCACAGCCTCCCTCCCTTCCCAATATAATTCCCATCATCCTATCTCCTAGTTCCCTTTCTTTTCTTTTCCCACAACAACTACGAGTCTTCTTCCTCTGAACAAAACGACGAACCGAACCAAACCAACCACCTTCCTTCTCGCCAGCATAGCACAAATCAGAGAGAGGGAGGGAGGGAGGGAGGGGGAGGTGTGGGAGTGAGGGAGGGGGAGTGAGGGAGGGGAGAAGGGCAAACAAATGTGAGTGAAGGAGAAAGAGTGAGATGGGAGTGAGGAAGAATAGGGAGGAGGGAGGTTGGTTAGTTGGTTGGAAGAGGAGAGTGAAGAAAGAGGGTGAGTATGATAATATTAGTCAGGAATATAAAGAATGAGAGAGAGAGAGAGAGAGAGAGAGAGAGAGAGAGAGAGAGAGAGAGAGTGGGGTCTACATCCGTCTTGGGCTTGGTCGTATGTATGAGGTGTTACTCAGATAATTTCCCCAGCGTACACCACCAGGGAAGGAAGGCAGGGGGAGGGGCAGGGGAGGCAGGGGTAGGACAGAGGGGAGAGGTGAATGAGAAGGAAGGAAAGGGAAGGCAGGGTAAGAAGAAGAAGGAAGGAAGGCAGGGGAGGCAGGGTAAGTAGGAGAAGCAGGGGTGGAAGTAAAGGAAAGGGGGCAGGGAAGAAATGGAGGAAGGAAGGAGAGGAAGTAAGGGAGAGAGAGAGGTGAGTGAGAAGGGAGGAGGGAACGGAAGGAATGAAACGAGGGGTAGAAAGGAAAAGGAAAGAGTAGTGAAATAAAGGGAGGAGAG
>JAWZYT010003062.1:165000-167187 GCA_034508575.1 Petrolisthes manimaculis | reverse complement strand
CTGTCCTAGTTTATTTTTTATTTTTGTTATTGTTATTATTATTTATTATTATTTTATTAATTTCTTGTTTATTCATCTTTTTTTTTTATGTTCCGATTGTTGGACATAGCCTACACACACACACAGCTCACGACACACAGACCACACACACACACACGGATCACACACACACACACACATCACACACACACTACAAACATACAAAGCCGCTGTTTGTTGTGAAATGTGGTGGAAAGAGTGAGGTGTGTGGAGTGTTGATGATATGGTGAAAGTGTTGGTGATGTAGTGAGATGAGGGAGAGAAGAAGAGAGAGAGAGAGAGAGAGAGAGAGAGAGAGAGAGAGGTGAGGTGTGTGTAGGTGTTAGCAGACAGCCAGGTGTTCTCGTCTCGTAATCAATGATAAGAGAACTGTAAAATTATACAGAGATTTAACATGCAGCTTAGTTTCACTCCTCCAACACCTCATCTTTCTCATCCTCATCCTTCAATACCTCATCCTCCAACACCTTATCCTTCAATACCTCATCCTCCAACACCTTATCCTTCAATACCTCATCCTCCAACACCTTATCTTTCTCATCCTCATCCTTCAATACCTCATCCTCCAACACCTTATCTTTCTCATCCTCATCCTTCAATACCTCATCCTCCAACACCTTATCTTTCTCATCCTCATCCTCCAACACCTTATCTTTCTCATCCTCATCCTTCAATACCTCATCCTCCAACACCTTATCCTTCTTATCCTCATCCTCACCTCGTCCTTCAATATTTCCTCCTCCTCCAACACTTCATCATCCTCGTCCTTCAATACTTCCTCCTCCTCCAACACCTCATCCTCCTCCTTCTCCCCCTCCAACAACTCCTCCTCCTCCTTCACCTTATCCTCCTCGTCCTTCTCTTTCTCCAATTCCTCATTCTCCTTCTTCTCTTTCTACAAATAATCCTCCATTTTTCTTTTCTTTTTTAACCATATTTCAATTCGCCTCCTTTTTACTGATATTATTATTTACTCTAATATATTCAATACATGTCTTAGGTATTGTATCGGTTCTCTCTCTCTCTCTCTCTCTCTCTCTCTCGTGGACTGGGTGGAGTTGTAACCATGACAACGTGAGGGGAAACAGGAAGCTGGGATGGGAGGGGGAAATGTTTCTGTGGCTGCCTCGTATACACACACACACACACACAGAAAATAAAATAATATACTCATGCACAGACACATAGAGAAATATATATATACACACACACACAGATATATATATACATACATACACAGGCATACACACATATACACACATTCATGCAAGCACACAACAAACACACAAACACGGCACGGAGCGAGTGAGTGAGCACGTGAACACACAGACACACATACTCTCCGGCAAGAACACATGTACACACAGATGTAGGCTATTCATGCGTACACAAATTACACTACACACACACACAGGAAGTCACATGCACACACAGACAGACATACACACTTGTCCATGCATACATAATAATATACCCATACTCACACAAACATACATACATACATACACATACATATACAAAGTAACGTGCACACACACATAATATATGAGCACATACACACACACATTTACATAGAAACGTGCATGCATGGAGATAATATAAACAAAGGCACACACACACACACACACACACAACCACAACCACTGACACACCACCATCAACAACAACCACAACAACCACAATAACAACAACAGCAACAACAAAAAACAAACACATTTCTACCTCACACACACACACACACAACACCTCCACCACTAACACTACCACCACCACCAACAAGCACCACCAACAACAAAAACCATAACAACAAATAATAAAAATAAAAATCATAATAATAATAATAATAAAAAAAAATTCTACCTTAACCCTTACCATCCCATAACAATGAACTTGTAGCAGGCAGGTAATCGAGCAGGCTTTCTTCTCCTTGTATATCTAAAGCTAATGTAAAGGGAAGGAAGTAGAGTCCCCTAGTAGTGAGCTTAGATCTGGTTTTATTTACATGAGCATGGTTTTTATATATGTACATACAGGGACATAGGTTTACATACATCAGCCAATCAGCGGCGATGGGCGGAGTCATGGGACCGCCTGTGATCCTTGCTAGAGAGTGGCGGACGTGGCGATTTCCCACGTCCGCCACGATCC